>CAMZMU010000046.1:38988300-39196109 GCA_947311845.1 Poa pratensis | reverse complement strand
TCTGATATTTTCTAATAACAGGGTTTGGTTAACAAGGAAGACGGTATGAAGTCTTATAACGTTTGCAATATGTTTGTCATATAAAACTTGGTGTACGGGTTGATATTCTTGTTTGCTTACATAACCTTGCTAGCCTAAACTCTGTACTGAGAGGGAATGCTTCTCGTGCATCCAAATCCTTGAGCCAAAATCCATGCCATTTGTGTCCACCATAACTACCTATATGTGGTATTTCCTTGCCACTCCAAGTAAATTTTTCATGTGCTACCTTTAAATTATTCAAAATGTTATTATTCCCTTTTTGTGTCAATGTTTACTAGCTCATGAGGAATTAGTGTGGTTATTCTTTATTCTATTTGTTGAATGGACTTTTACACCTGGACTAGTGGCATATACATCCGCTTATCCAATAATTGCAAAAAGAGCTGGCAACGGGGTGCCCAGTCCCAATTAATTACAACTTTAACCAATTAATTCTCTTCACACTTTTGCCCTGATTCATCAGTAAGCAATGACAAACAGTGAAATACCTGAATGTGTGTAAACCAAAGAGAAAGAGGGATGATCTGCCTTGCTGGTAGAAATAACGTCCTTCATGGGAGCCGCTCTTAAAAGTCCGTTTGACAGGTAGAATACTGTTCTCACCCGCTACCATTCGTTGACAATTAACAAACACCTCTCAAAAATAGATACTCCTCCATGGTATGTGATTGATGGAAGGCACCCGAGGATTCGGTTAGCCATGGCTTGTGTTAGCAAGGTTGGGAGGAGTATCAAATATTTTATGCAATCTCTATATGCTTTCAAAAACCTAAAAGCTCTAGCACATGATTAATCCCTGCTTCCCTCTGCGAAGGGCCTTTCTTTTACTTTTATGTTGAGTCAGTTTTCCTATTCTTTCTGTCTTCCACAAGCAAACACTAGTGTCAACTTTGTTACAACATGCGTTATATGCAATGTATTGGACTTGTTATACTACTTTGTGTTGACAATATCCATGAGATAAATATGTTGAAAGTTGAAGCAAATGCTGAAACTAATTCTTCCTTTGTGTTGATTAATACCTTTTATTAGAAACTATTGCTTTATGAGTTAACACTTATGCAAAACTGTTTGATGCTTGTCTCGAAAGTACTATTCATGAAAACGTTTAGCTTGTGTGATTCATTGTTTACTCATTATCTATTTGGTAGCAAATTATAGACCATTGACTTGGATCACTTCATTCATTTACATGTGCCTTGCAATATTATATGATCAAGATTATGATGTAGCATGTCACCTCAAAAATTATTTTGTTTTTATCGTTTACCTACTCGAGGACGAGTAGGAACTAAGCTTGGGGATGCTGATACGTCTCAAACGTATCTATAATTTTTGATGTTCCATGCTTGTTTTATACCAATTGCTACATGTTTTGCATCTACTTTATATCACTTTTATACATTTTTTGGGACTAACCTATTAACAAGATGCCGAAGTGCCAGTTCCTGTTTTCTGCTGTTTTTGTATTCCAGAAAAGCTAGTCTGGAAATATTCTCGGAATTGGACGAAACTACACGGGGGTCCCTATTTTTCCAGAACACCTGACGGACGAAGGAGCAACAGAGAGAGGGCCACCAGGGGCCACACGCACCTAGGGCGCGGGCCCCCCTCTGCCGCGCCCTGGGTGGTGTGGGCCCCTCGGGGGTCTCCAGCAGCCGCCGCCCTTTCGCCTACTTATTCCCCCCGACGCGAAAACCCTAAGTACCTGAGCAAATATCCACGAAAAGTTCCAGAGACGCCGCCGCCGTCAACCCTAGCTCGGGAGGGTTCAGAACCTCTTCCCGGCACCCTGCCGGAGAGGGGAATCGTCACCGGAGGCTTCTACATCGCCATGCCTGCCTCCGGAGTGATGCGTGAGTAGTTCATCCTTGGACTACGGGTCCATAGCAGTAGCTAGATGGTTGTCTCTCCACTTTGTGCCATCATGTTTAGATCTTGTGAGCTGCCCTACATGATCAAGATCATATTATTGTAATGCTACATGTTGTGTTTGCTGGGATCCGATGAATATTGAATACTATGTCAAGTTGATTATCAATCTATCTTATATGTTATTTAAGATCTTGCATGCTTTCCGTTACTCGTAGATGCTTTGGCCAAGTAGATGCTTGTAACTCCAAGAGAGAGTATTTATGCTAGATAGTGGGTTCATGCCTCCGTTTAACTGGGACAGTGACAGAAAGTTCTAAGGTTGTGGATGTGCTGTTGCCACTAGGGATAACCTAACGATGCTATGTCCACGGGCATATGTGTTTGTTTACATTACGCACTTTACTTAATGCAATTATCCGTTGCTTGCAACTTAATACCAACGGGGACTCGGATGACAACCCGGCGGTGGATTATTAGTCATAGACTGTTGGATAACGGTCTATGTATTTGTCGTAATGCCCAATTAAATATCATAGTAGTCAACATGTCATGTATATGCATTGTCATGCGCTCACTATTTGTCAATTGCCCAGCTGTAATTTGTTCACCCAACATGTTAGTTATCTTTTATGGAGAGACACCACTAGTGAACTGTGGACCCCGGTCCATTCTTTTACACTGATTAAACAACCACAAACTGCAAACTGTTCCTTTTTCATTCTCTGCAATTTAATACTCATTTTCCACACCATACGTTTAATCCTTTGTTTTCAGCAAGCCGTGAGATTGACAACCTCACTGTTTCGTTGGGGCAAAGTAGTTTGATTGTGTTGTGTGCAGATTCCACGTTGGTGATCGTATTGCGCCGTGCGAGCCACCAACAACCTTCTGAAGAGTTACGCTCCTACTGGTTCATAACCTTGGTTTCTTTCTGAGGGAAAACTTGCTGCTGAACTGCATCATACCTTCCTCTTGGGTCTCCCAACGAGCGTGTGATTGACGCCATCAATCAACATGCATTTTTCCATTTGTAAGCATAGATATAATAGTATCAATCTTATCACTCAAGGAAGAGATTTCTTCAACAGAATTTACCTTCTTACCTTGTGGAGCTCTTTTGGTGTGCCATTCAGAATAATTTATCATCATATCATCAAGAAGCTTTGTTGCAGCACCCAAAGTGATGAACATAAAGGTATCTCCAGAGGCCGAATCCAATAGGTTTCTTGAAGAAAATTTTAGTCCTGCAAAAAAAGTTTGGATGATCATCCAAGCAGTCAGTCCATGGGTGGGACAATTCTTTACCAATGATTTCATTCTCTCCCAAGCTTGAGCAACATGCTCATTATCAAATTGATTGAAATTCATAATGCTACTTCTCAAAGATATGATCTTAGCAGGAGGATAATATTTTTCTATGAAACCATCTTTGCATTTAGTCCATGAATCAATACTATTTCTAGTCAAAGATAGCAACCATTCTTTAGCACGTCCTCTCAAAGAGAAAAGAAAAAAGTTTCAGATTAATAATATCACCATCTACATCCTTATACTTTTGCATCTCACAAAGTTCAACAAAATTATTAAGGTGGGCAGCAGCATCATCAGTACTAACACCAGAGAATTGCTCTTTCATAACAAGATTTAAAAGTGCAGGTTTAATTTCATAAAATTATGTGTTAGAAGCAGGTGGAGCAATAGGTGTACTTATGAAATCATTGTTGTTTGTGCTAGTGAAATCACACAACTTAGTGTTCTCAGGGGTACTCATTTTAGCAAAATTAAAACAAAACAAAGATAACAAATTGAAAATAAAATTAACTAATTTTTTGTGTTTTTGATAAATAAAGCAAACAAGACTAAATAAAAATAGACTAAGCAAGACAATAACAAAATAAATAGATTGGAAGCGTGAAACTCCCCTTGCAGAAATCCTCTTGCTCCCCGGCAACGGCGCCAGAAAAAAGGCTGCTTATGACGTGGATCGCACGTTCGTTGGGAGACCCCAAGAGGAAGGTATGATGCAGTGTAGCAGCAGTTTCCCTCAGTATGAAACCAAGGTTTAATCGAACCAGTAGGAGCAAGAAATCACTTCTGAAGGTTGTCAGTGGCGCGCTGATGTGGAACCAGCACACAACACAATCAAACTATTTTGCCCCAACAAAACAGTGAGGTTGTCAATCTCACCGGCTTGCTGAAAATAAATGATTAAATGTATGGTGTGGAAAACAGTAGTAAATTGTAGAGAATAAAAAGGAACAATGTTTGCAGTTGGTTGTATTATCAGTGTAAAAGAATGGACCGGGGTCCACAGTTCACTAGTGGTGTCTCTCCATAACAGATAACTAACATGTTGGGTGAACAAATTACAGCTGGGCAATTGACAAAATATTGAGCGCATGACAATGCATATATATGACATGATGATTACTATGATATTCATGTGGGCATTACGACAAAATACATAGACCGTTATCCAACAGCGTCTATGACTAATAATCCACCTCCAGGTTGTCATCCGAGTTCCCCGTTGGTATTAAGTTGCAAGCAACAGATAATCGCATTAAGTAATGTGTGTAATGTAAACAAATGCATTAGACCTAACGGCGCACCCTTAAGCTAAGCATCGGTTATTTTATCCCTAGTGGCAATAGCACATCCACAATCTTAGAAGTTATTGTCACTCTCCCAGATTACCGGAGGCATGAACCTACTATCTAGCATAAATACTCACTCTTGGAGTTACAAGCATCTACTTGGCCAAAACATCTACTAGTAACAGAAAGCATGCAAGATCATAAATAATATATAAGATAGATTGATAATCAACTTGACATAGTATTCAATATTCATCGGATCCCAGCAAACACAATATGTAGCATTACAATAAGATGATCTTGATCATGATAGGCAGCTCACAAGATCTAAACATGATAGCATAAAGTGGAGAGACAACCATCTAGCTACTGCCATGGACCCGTAGTCCAAGGATGAACTACTCACGCATCACTCCGGAGGCAGGCATGGTGATGTAGAGCTCTCCGGTGATGATTCCCCTCTCCGGCAGAGTGCCGGGAAGAGCTTCTGAACCCTCCCGAGTTTGGGTTGACGGCGGCGGCGTCTCTGGAACTTTTTGTGGATAATGACTCGGGTATTTAGGATTTTCGCGTCGGGAGGAATAAATAGGCCAAAGGGCGGCGGCTGGAGACGCCCGTGGGGCCCACACCACCCCACTGCGCGGAAGGGGGGGCCGCGCGGCCCCATGGTGTGGCTGCCTCGTGGCTCCCCTCCGTCTCTCATTTGGACTGCATGTACGTGTTGGAAAAATAGGAGGTTCTGTCCAAGTTTCGTCCAATTCCGAGAATATTTCCAGACTAGTTTTTCTGGAATACAAAAACAGCAGAAAACAGGAACTGGCACTGTTGCATCTTGTTAATAGGTTAGTCCCAGAAAATGCATAAAAATGTTATGAAGTGTATATAAAACATGTAACAATTGGTATAATATCAACATGGAACATCAGAAATTATAGATACGTTTGAGACGTATCAGTACTCCCAGGACGATTCATGACCATCACGCACAGTCGTGACATTTAACTTGTCCTGGTTCCAATAACCAGGAATAGGTACATCTTCCCCATCATTTTCATCTGAATCATCAGAATCTCCTTCATCAGAATTAAGATCTTCGGCGACGCCATCCTCGTCTTCATCCAACATCGCGTCCTGCACTGTTCCTGTGTGCTCATCCGCATCAGCCTCCCCAATTTGGGTAGGTCCTGCTGACAATGCTGGTTCGTAATGAACAGTAATTTCTGACAACGAAGGTTCATGGTACTCAACATGAGTTTGACCATTCCCTTCTGTCGGTGATGGTTCATAATGCACAGGAATTTGGGCAGTATGCGAACTAGTTGCTTCACTAATCCCCCCCTTCAAAACAAACGACAGTAGGACTTCTGGTTTTGTGCCTCGGCGTTTGCATGACGCTAGCCAAGAAACCCACTGATTTGTCCGGTCAAGCGGTAATAACTCCCAGTAAATATTTGTCCGGGATTTGGTCCATAGCTACTGAATCCTAACCGTCCAGAAATTAGGATCGTAACCAAAATTCACCGTCAAATAGCACTGGACAGCGCTCATTTCCACTTTCTCTAGCCCTGTCAACTGAATCTCTAAATTATCAAATTCACGAAGATCAACCCCTGACTTAGTTGCACGGACTGTACCGGCACCGTAGGGCACTACAATATGTACCACTTCCATTACCTAGACAATTTTTTTCCATCGTCAAATACTACACACCAGGAAAAATCTAAAAATTACAACCACCACTAATATTAATCCGAATCAAAATATACAATATATCTAACCGACAAAATATATCTACACTGCTAATATTAATCCTAATAAAATTATACGATATATCTAACCGATGAAATATATCTACCCTAATGCAAACAAATATTATACATCTACCCATAAACTATATTCAAATTTAACCTAAATTTTTTAGGGATTAGGGTTTACCCTTGACGCGTGTGTAGCTCCCGCTGCCTGGCTTCAATCTAGCACCACCACCACTGCATCAACCCTCTCCTTGCCCAACAACAACATGCACCACCACTATCCACCATTGTTGACCACCATTGCTCCACCTCCACACCCCCAAACGCCTCCACAAACAGCTATCCCATTAACAGATCGGGGATGCCCCAACCCTTCTCTACTCTAGTTCTTGAATCTGTGAGCTTGTGGGGATTTTTTGTGGGTAGGATTCGGTGCTTTTTTTCGAACCAGTGAAAGAACAGAGGGAGAGAAGGAGTCGAGCGGAGGAAGAAGAAGAGGAGCCGGGGGCGGCCTGCTTATCCAGCAGGTTTCGGCGTCGCTCGTGCCGAAACCCAGCGCCAGCGCTCAGGCCGAAAGGCGTGGGCCACGCCTGCCACCACGGTCGGTTGCGGCCCTGACGAAGCACTACTTTCGGCGTTGCCCATGCCGAAACCTGGCTTTCGGCCCCGCCGATGCCGAAACCATCTGCTTTCGGCCCGGCCGTTGCCGACGCCGCGCTATTTTTCAAAATTCTGGAAAACGCGCGCTATTTTCCGAATTAATGTTTAAAAAATATTATTTAAAAAAATTTCCTTTACTTTTAAAGTAGAAGGCGTGGTGCCTGGTGTCACACTTCTTCATATTTACGAGATAAATGCCACCACAACTCCCGTTAACCTCTATTCTATTTTTTGGTCTGCAAACCTGGAGCCGCAACAGTTTCTATCGTTATCCCACCCTAGCTTCCCTGCGCAACACAACTAAAACCAGCTAAAAACAAGGATGCTCATCCACAAGTCGCTAACCTCACGAACTGACACAGTTTTTTTTTGCGAAACACGAACTGACGTACACATGCATGACAGGCCGCAATGAAAATGCAAAATATGAATGTGCTCGACCGGCTATCTGTCGCTCTGAACTTTGAAGCTCCTCTCGTGGTCGCCTCCGGTAACCTCTTGAGCTCGCCGCGCACGACCGGCTCGCTGGAGCTCCTCTTGGTTCTCGCGTCCGCCTCCTCTCGGAGCTCGCCGCCGCCTCAAGTGCAGGTTGAGCACAGCGTCGATCCAGGGATGCAGCCGCTCTTCTGTCCGCTTCCGACACGCGCGTGCTGCTCGCCGTGGGAGACGATACTCCCGGTGGCTGGGTAGGGTGGGCTGAGGACGTCGTCGAGGTTGCTCAGCAAGTTGCATACTCGCATGGCATCTCCGTATCTCTCTTTCCTGCGTCGGAATCGATGGAGGAGGGAAGCATCAAGGGAATCCATGACCGCGTGGCTCGGTCTTGTGCCTGGGAAGGCGCGTTGGTGGAGAAGGCGGCGGTGGTGGTCACGAAGTCGGTGAAGATGTCCGACATCTGCAACTTCATGTCCTGTGCCGACGTCGAAGGCGGCAGTGACAGTTTCTGGGAAGGCACCGTTGCCACCGCAGAGGCCGTCTGTACGACAACGCCCGACCACATGCATCGTGGCGCCACGGCCTGGCACATGATCGTGCCGCTTGAGCTCTTCGATCTCGGCGGCGCCATCTCCCGCCGACGACGCCGCCCTCTCTTGATTGGAAGCTTCCGGATACGACGATGTTGTCGCGTCGGAGGGCCGCTCTAGCTGGTTTGAAGGAGCAGCCTACGGGTTGTCAGAGCGTGTAACTCCGTAACTGCTTCAAAATTTCCATGAATGCCACGCTATATATAAAGAACGACCTCATGATGAGCTTTAAGAAGAGGGAGGAACAACACCTCCTGATTTCGAAAACTAAAGTATCCATCCAGTCATTCTCTCACTTTGTGTGTTAATACTGTTAGCGTCCACTCAGATGTAATGAAACTTGGGGAGGGAGAAAATTCGTTCTTTGAACGAGAGAATCCGGGAAAACAAAAATGCAAGATTACCCCCTTATCATAGCTCTAGATGTAATGAAACTTGGGGAGGGAGAAAACACACATCCTCTCACTTTGTAATACCCTTTCCACAAATAGAAAATGATACAAACAACTTCTGAGCTGAAAACAAGCTTGGGGTTGGCCCATGAACAAGGTTAATTGTTTTGTTTCATTTTGTGTGTTAATACTATTAGCGTCCACTCAGATTTAGCCCAGCAATCGGCCTAGTTTCAGACGTTTATGCACACACGGCCCAGTTACAAGAGGAGAGCTCATTTCATCCCAAAAGTCCGGACTGAAAGGAGGAGAAATCTCTCCCTTATAAGCTGGGTGTGGCCTCCTCCCCTATACGAGGTGGGACGAAACTTGAGCATCCTCCACTAGCTTACAGCAGCCCTAACATCCCATCCCCTGAGAAGCCCCTCAGGAAGGCATGGTAATGCTGACTTTGATACCAGATGTTAGCGTCCACTCAGATTTAGCCCAGCACTCGGCCTAGTTTCAAACGTTTATGCGCACACGGCCTAGTTACAAGAGGAGAACTCATTCCTTCCCAAAAGTCCGGACTGAAAGGAGGAGAAATCTCTCCCTTAAAAGCTGGGTGTGGCCTCCTCCCCTAGGCGAGGTGGGACTAAACTTGAGCAGGCTCCACTAGCCTACAACAGCCCTAACAAATACGTCCCTGATGTGTGTTCACTGGCATTTCAAGACAAATGTAATAATTTTGTCCGAAGTGTGTAGTCAACATGTACATGTTTTTGTCTACATGCAAGTAAATGTTAGTGAATGCCCTTATCTTATGATTGCAATAAATAAAAAAATATACTAATATTGTTATCTTAAGATCACAACTAGACGCGTTGAGAGGACAATGGAGATGTGGAAGACATTCTAATATGAAGAAAATAGTTCTGCTCTAGAAAAATCCTTGAGATGATCGCATGTACTCGCAACATGTTATGTTTGCTTAATTGCTAGCTTGGTTGTAGGGATTTTATGTAGTGGGCATGATTTTAAGTTGTTTTCCAGGACTGCAAGATTTTAAATTTGATATGAATAGAATGCCATATGAATACCACGCTATATATGAAGAACAACCTCATGATGAACTTATTGAATAAATTAGGATAGGTAAATTTCAACAAATTGGTCCCAGAGCTTTGATAAGCTTTTCATTTGAGCTAAACTTGAAGCATTGAAGTGTAGCCTAATTTGTTTACTAATTTTTCCATCGTCAAACTGTAGTTTGTTCTGTTAAATTTTAATAAAAAAAAATCAAGCGTGTGTGTGTGTGTGTGTGTGTGTGTGTGTGTGTGTGTGTGTGTGTGTGTGTGCGCGCGTGTGCGCGTGTGTGTGTGTGTGTGTGTGTGTGTGTGTGTGTGGCTGCACTACTTCACGGGAAAATCATGTGCTATCGAGCATTTGTGCAACAACCCTAAAGTGGCGGACATGAGGTAAAACCCGGAGGATTATTGGACTGGAATCATCTCCGGTTTAAGAATTTTCACGGTCATGTGTAGCTACAAAATATTTGCTTAGATCCTTCTTTTAAGGTAAAGGATAATTATGAAATCTAAATACCTTGCAAGACGATAAACACAAGATTAATTTGCACCCTGAACCCAAGGTGTAACCCGTACATCCAGAGATAATTAGTGAAATCTCTACACCTTGCAAGTTGATGCTGCCCAAAGTTGTTTAATTACATGTTGAATCAGCCACGCCACGACGCAATTGTGTGGAGATGGACGGCCTCTGGCACTTACTCCACAGCTTCCGCATACCGGTGCCAATTTGTGGGAGCTTGTCCGCCTTTTCACGCAGCCAAGATTTGGAGAGCTAAAGCAGAACCTAAATACCGCTACTTTGCTTGGCTTGTGCTCCACATCAAGATCCTGAGAGTGGACAACCTCGCATTGCGGGGATGGCCTGATGATACCTTTTGCAAATTGTGCAGGATCCATCCGGAAATGGTGCAACACTTGTTACTGGAGTGCAGCTTCTCTTCGGTGGTAACGGACAAGATTTTCGAGTGGAATGGCTCCATTGGCATGGCTCCACCTTCATTGGGTCACAACTTCGACATATGGTGGGATGGCATGGCTACTCAAAGTGCATGTCATGATATTGATATGTTTCAAAACTGCAATCGGAAGCATCACTTTTGTTACACATTCTCTTCAATGTTAATTGTTAGTTTCTAATCCCTCTGTTTCCAAATATAAGATGTTTAGTTTTTTTAGATTCACATGTATCTAGACATGTTTTAGTGTGTATGTTCATCCATTTTAGTTCGTATCTAGACCACATTTAAAACACCTAAAACATTTTATATTTAGGAACGAGGTGAGTACAGAAGTAACTATTGAAGTTGTCGGACCAAATTTGAGCACTTTCCTTTATTATTATTGCATACCTCCCAATAATGGCGTCATTCAAAATGTAATGGTTAAAAACTTTTTTTTTGGCTCGTAGTTACAAGCATATTTGAATTTTTTAAATACCGTGTGGCTATCTTTTTCTATACATAAATATTCATGTGTTCTATGTTTATACATGAGACATTTGTGATAACATAGTCAACTTAATGTGGATCGCATTAAAATAGTATTGATAAAGAAGGAGCAAACATTGGAGGCCTAAGCCAAATTGAAAAAATACTGTAAAAAATACAGGATCTGTCAAACATATAAGCAAACTTCTTAACCCCTGCCAGGATCCAGCTTTTGCTTTCGTCCTTGATGCGCTGGACAAAGGTAGATGGCATCGTGAATTTGTTGGTAAAAACCTTCGTGTTTCTTTCCTTCCAAATTTCCCAAGTGATGAGGATGATCGCCGACTCGAGCCCCTGAAGCGAGGGTGAGAGCGTGGCACTCAGGACCTTCCAGTAGTCGCATATCATAGGCAGGCTTGAGTCAAGGCACGTCAACATGGAAGGGCGGTTTAGCCATGAAGCAGCAGCCGTCTAGATTTTTTATACAGTACCGACATTCAAATAGGAGGTGCCTAGCAGTTTCCGACTGACACCTACATAGCTGGCATGACGGCTGGTGTGGCCAGCCTCTGATGGCCAGATGGTCAGAGGTCTAGAGCCGGTTTTGGACGGCCAACAACGCGAAGAAGCTACACTTCGGAGGGGCCCAAACTTTCCACACAATATCCATGAAGGAGCATGGAGTAGATCCAATTAATTGCGCCTTGTAAGCTGATTTTGCGGTGTATACCCCGTTAGCCGTGAGGGTCCATATGATAGAGTCCGCCACCCCTGTGCCTTGTAAGCTAAATCCCATATTAATATGTTTCAATAACTTTTTTTTCGACCTAAAGTTACCAGCCCGCAGTTAGTTATCAAGGGTCCGACCATGTGTTTTAGCTAGATACAGAAAGTGTTGGTTTACCGTTTTCGACTGGCTGACCTTTCCATGCGCACGAGGCTATTCCCTTTTGTAGCGCTAGTTGGCTGGCTAACTTTCTGCGCGGTAGTCTATTCCCTCTTTTTTGCACAAAAGTCTGTTCTTTTTCTGCGCGCTGATTTCGCGCCAATTTTTTTTGTGTGGTGCTAATTTTTCTGAGCGTGTAGATGATCCCCATCAGTACGTGCCTTCCTCCTCCATCTCTCCTTACTTGCGAACTGGTAATTTATCTCATCAAATGTTTAATCCTGTCCTAAAATCTCAGTGGGCGTGAAGTTCCAAGTCAGTAAAACGGCCGCGGACCAGGTGCGCTTGTTCAGAAGGGCGGAGCGTGAGAACGCGGAAGCGATATTAGACGATTACATCCATCAGTGCTTTGAAATCAAGGTGCCATTTTAGTTGATCTCTTCGTGTTTTCGGGGGGCAATCCCATCTACTTCTTTCTAACAATTTAAACGGTTACCGTAAAATTGCAGGTGAAATGCGAGAAGCTGGTGATCGAGAATGAAGATGCCGCATCCGGTCTCGTCGAGCTCATTCGCCTGCATGGAATCACCAAGCTGGTGATTGCAGGTGTCTTAGACAAGCAGTACTCAAAGTATGATTTCTGGCAGAACAGAACTCTATTTCCTGCAAAATCCAGAGATGTTCTGTGTTCTTTCCTTTTTGATAGGATCAGGAAGTTCTGAAACAAATAGCATCTCGTTTTCGGTTTTAGAAAGTTGAACATACCTGTTTCCAAGATAGCAACACAAATAATGCAGAGAGCTGATCCATCATGCAAGATTTGTTTGTCTGCAAGTAGAAGCTAATCTGTTCATGTAAAAAATACAAGGCTGATGTCGTAGCAACCGGATCCCTAATGGTTTATTCATAGCAGAGTTCTAAATATCTCTTGGCCCAGTCTTGTTCACGAGTTTTAGGGCCAGTTCTTTTGAGCTTAAAAACCAGCTTAGCTGAGAAATTAAGCTTGAGCCGAAAAGAATTCGATTTTTAAGCTGAGCTTAAATTTTCAGCCACCGCCCCTCACTGTGTAGTTGCGCAAAGCTGGGAAAGGTATCTTCCCGCGGTTTCCCAATCTTCTCGTATTATGTAAACTAGGAAAATTAGCGCGGCGGCAAGCCGCGTCTGTGGTGTTAATTTTGCTGCATAATTTAAAGTGTATTTTATGATGATATGTAACTCCAAATATTTAGCAAATTAAAATGTTCAAAAAATGCTTGTATGTTTCCATAAATTTTTAAGTTAAATCCATATTTTTAAAAATGCATTATGTGAGCATCTATTAAATTTAAATCCATAATTAGATGGAGTTCATTTAGATTATGTAAAAATATTAATCAAATTAAAATGTTCGAATATGTTTGTATTTTGTCATAAATAGGTAGTATTTATTTTTTTGAGCATGTTGATATATTCTAGAGTATCTCTAAATTTTTAGCAAATTGGAATATTCAACTATGTTTCTATTTTGTCATTAACATTTAGTTTAAATACATATTTAGTGGAAATACATTTTTTTTAGATTTGATTCCACAATTAGGGAAAGTTCATTTATATTGCATTCAAATATTGACCAAATTGAAATGTTCAAATATGTTTTATTTTGTCATAAGTAGTTAGCATTTATTTTTTTCTGAGCATTTTTTGACATATTTTAGAGAATATCCAAATATCTAGCAAATTGGAATGTTCAAATATGTTTGTATTTTGCTATGAATATTTAACTGTAATTAGATAAAATACATTTGAATCTTCTCCAAATATTTACCAAATTTAAATATACAAATTTGTTTGTTTGTTTAGCATAAGTAGTTAGCATGTATTTTTATGAACATTTTGATATATTATTCATATTTTCCCGATGGATATATTCAGAGATATTGATTTGTGAACGTTTTTCATTTTTTGGAAATTGTTTAAATAAACCGATCCCTCCTGTCAGGGATTTAACATTTTCTGTAAATGTTTCCGGAAAGAAAAAAATCCTGGCAGGCCGGGTCCACTGTGATGTCGTGATGACATCATCAACGACGATGAACGCGTTGTTGCGAAAAGGTCCCTAGATTGTCCGGTAATTGCAAATAAGTCCCTTTTGATCACGGCGATGACCGCGTCATTGCGAAATGGTCTCTGGATTGTCCGATAATTGCAAATAAGTCCCTCTAACGATCGGAATGGCGATGACCGCGTCGTTGCGAAAAGAAAAGCAGATAAATATGCATGAAATATATTTGAAACTTTTGTGAATATTTTTGAATACTTTTCTGAATATTGTTGAATATTCTTGGGAAAACAATATTACGCCGCGCCCGTATAGAAACCTGGCTGGGAAAAGAAAAGCAGATAAACATGCATGAAATATGTTTGAAACTTTTCTGAATATTGTTGAATATATTCTTGGAAAAACATTATTTTCGTATTGTTGAATATTTTCTGGGGGAAATATTTATTGGGAAAATCTACAACAAATTTGTATGGAAAATATTTTAAAGCGTCGGTACCTTGAGCGGCTATCCTCGTCATTGGATGAGAGGATGATGATTAAATCCGTCTTCAGCACTCGTAAGGTGACGATTTGGTTAGTGACGACTTCCTGATCGGCCTTTGCGTGTGGTGAGGCAGAAGGGCTTACATGGAACACATGGTTTTAGTGCTCAATAGTGGTGGTCAGATATATATATTCATGCATAGTTGCGATTAGCTAGTAGGTTGGACTAATATTCATGTATGTTCGATTACACAATTCATGGAGTTATTCGATACATAGAGGACATAACATAGAACAAATTTCAGTTTGTATTCTGTAGAACACATTTCTGGTCTCAAAGCTTAGTGCTAAAGAAAAAAAAACAGAGACTGCGATCCAAGAAATGGTTTCGGATGATTTTCAGAATGAAATGGGGTCACATTTTTGTTTGCTATATTCAACGTTTTTCATAGTGGATGAACTCTACTGCAATCCCTTCATTGGTTATAGAAATAGCTCATCTGGTACTTGTTGATAGCAGGCTTAAAGGCGGAGAACAATATAGATTTAGGGACTATTCGATAGTACAGTCGAAATTATTATGACGACCGATTTTGATGCAAAATGTTTTATTCCGGGAGACCGTTTCACAATTTTTTGGGAAATGCGAGGACTCTTCTAAAAAAGACGGTACGCGGGACTCTTCTGCAAAAATGTTTTATTCGGGGGACCGATTCGTTAAAATAAAAATGTTAAAACATGGAAGTTGTTTGGAACGGTGATATACATCTACTCGTAAGAGGAAAATTCAAACGGATGACCGAGTGCGCCGAATTTGACAAATTTCGTCAAATATTTTTTTTGAATTTGGATCCGAAATTAAGGAGATAGAGTCGACCAAACTCGAAACCGATCACGGGGATGGAACATACTCGTCGACGTGCATCAACAAAAAATTAAAAAAAAACCTTAAAAAAATCGCAAAAAAAAACTGTAGAAGTGCGGTACTGTAGCACTTCTACAGTACCCGGTGACGTGGCCACCTCCATCGGAGGCTGAAAGGGACGGCTATTATATATAGATAGATTCTATTTTCCCAAAACTGCCCATGAACTGAACGGTTTTACGTCTTAAATGCCATCCCACCATCCCATACCTGTGATTGAAACACGAATCGTTTTCTCGTTCTATTTCCCGACTGAACGAGAGGTTTCCTCTCCCAGCGAACAAGACGCCGCCGCCACCTCTGGTTTGAGTAGCTCCGGCGCCTTTGAGCAGCTCCAACGCCGGACATCACCGCCTCGTGGCCCCGGAGCCCAACGGCTGCTGGATTTCCACCGCCCCAGCGCCTCCATCACGCGCCCCGGTGCACGCCTCGCACCACGGCTGTCGCCTCCGAGCTCGCACCCACCAACGCCGCCTCCCTAACCTGACCGACGACTTTCGCCATCCCTGACCTCGTACCAGCCCTGAACTCCATTGATCCCGGCCTTGCACCAGCCCCGACCGCCGCTGCCTAGCACGTACTAGATCCGACCCTTGTCATCCCCGAGCAAGTAGCTTCTCCGTATAAGTGTTGTATAGTGCAAAAAAAACGCCTCATTTGTCTTTTCTGCACAGCCCACACAAAATGTCTTTTTTCACGAAACTTTTTGCTAACATAAAATGTCATCTACTATATCTTAAAAAAATGTTTGGAATTTTTAACATTTTAAAAAAAGTTTTTAAAGCAGTGGGTGTATCTAAACCTATGAGCCGATATGAATTTCTGAAAAATGTCCGATTTCTGTTGTACGTGCTGTGTGTGCACTAACAGTATATCAGATTTTCTTTTGATATTGCTTTTGTACGTGCTATTTTTTGTTAGTAGTGGATTTCCATGACTGAAATTGTTAGGAAATCAATGTGCAATTAGACGTCGACATGAGCAAAACCTTTTTGTCTCAGAGTTTGTACTCCTTCCTCATACTTCTTTTTTTATTATGTTTGTAATCAGTATGGGCATTATTGACGCTTTGCCATACAACTCGAAAATTAAGCTTTGAGGTCATAAGCCAAAAAGAACTGGACTGCAGTTTATCTATGGCTTATTTCGACTACAGTTTATCTGAGACAGATAAGTTTCAGCCGTTTGTGCACAAACCTAAGCTGGAAAGAACTCGCCCTTAGTTTGGCAGACTGATTCAGTTTTGCAATGTAGGGACAAGGAGGTACAAATCGCACCAGCGGCTGTTGCTGCAGCTTCGCCCCCATACCGTTGGCCAAGAAGTTCCGCGGTTGCCATTTCACCAGGAAAAGGTGCATGCAATGCAAACCCATCTTCTGATTTTGTAATAATACTGCTTCTTAAAAATTGACATGACTCATCATTCGTGCTTCTTGATTTCTTCTAACTTTTCTAGGATGGCACTGAGAAGGAAATGGGGTTCGACGATGAACTCGAATGGGCATGCAAAGTAACGCCTTATCCAGAAATCGGACCAGAACCTATTAAAAACTTCAATGCAATACAGGAACAAGAAATTCAGACTTGCGTTTTTTTCCAGACTGACCTGACCTTTGAAACTTGTAGGCGAAATTATTCGAGGGGTTGTACCTGGAGGAGGTGAATAAGAGGGAACAGCTCGAAGCAGCTCTCGCGAGAGCGGACAGAGAAATCGCGCAGCTAAGGCGAGCTTTCGGCTAGTGAGACGCATCGACGGAGGTTGAATACGGCGACGAGGAGCTTCGCCCGCCTGGACACGGACGTGAAGACCTCCCTGAGGAACGGCGCCGGTGGCTCGACGGCGGCCAGGTCCCACACCACGTCAGCGGACGGCACCACGTCAGCACTCAGAGTCAACGCCAGCAAAATCAGCCCAATTTGACCAAAATCGTCCAAATTCGCCAAAAACCACCGGCAAAAGGTGATTTAGACGGTTTTATGGATTTAAGGGTTCAGAACAGACCAATTTATTATCTAAGGGTATTGTGTCCAATCCTATAAATTTCAAGGTGAAAAATATACTTAATCCATCTTATTATACACGAGCTGGGGTAATGTGTCCATGCGAGAAAGCCCTAGAAAGCGTAAGGCGCTCTTTCGGCCTGTTGGCTGGGAGGCTTGTGGGCTAAGCACAGCTGAAGAAAGAGGTGCACGTGGACTCCGGCCCAACGGATCCGTAACTGCCTTCCATAGATATAGCGTGCCAGTCCAGATCCGCCCGTGGCGGCAGTTAACTGTCACACCGGTCACTGCGTGCACAGTACTGGAGTGAGTGTTTGGCGCGCGATCGCTGACTAGACAATGGCGGGCTGGAGGAAGACGTGGCTGTCGGCGCTGGACCGGAGCGGCGGAGGCGGCAGCGGCGGGGGCAGCACCGGCTCCCTCCAGGCTCTCCACGGCCTTCTGTCGCCCTCCTCCTCCTCCTCGTCCCTCGCCACTGGCCACAACAACAAGCGAGCCGGCGGCGGCGGCAAGCACGGCGGCGTGAGCAGCAAGGCCGTGCTGGCCTGCTTCTCCGTCCTGCTGGTGCTCGCCTTCTTCTACATCTCCATCACCAGAGGCCCCACCGCCGACGACTCCTTCCCCACCCCGACGGCGTCCTCGTCTTCGTCCGGCGCGCTGCTGTCGTGGCTCTCATCGTCCAACTCGTCGACGCCAAAGAAGCCGCTTCCGCCCCACCCCACCCTCCCATTCCTCCTACTACGGTGGGTATCACTGGCACTGCGCGCGATGCGACCGTACCGGTGCAGGGAAACGTGGACGATCCGGCGCCGGCGGTGGACTCGGGCCAGCAGGTGCCAGTGCCGGAGCAAACGGTCCAAGCACAGAGCGTCCTCCCTGATGCAGGAAACACCACCATCGCCGGATCGGACTGGGAGCCCGTCAGCAACGGCACGAAGGCACAAGAGGTAACTGTAATGCCGACGTCACCGTGGTGGAGGGCGGATGGGGCGAATTCTTCCGTTAAGCTCGTCGTCGGTGAGTCCACCGGCAACTCTACCGACACGGTTGTGAGCTCGAGTAAAGAAGATCGAAACGCGAACGCCAGCAGCATCGGCAATGTACTGCCGAACTCTACGCGACAGGCGGTGATACCAAGACCACCGCCGGATCAGAGAAAGGAGGGCAGGCACAGGCGCAAGAGAGCGGCCATGTCGCGGCGCAGGCAGCACTCGATCAGGCGACGGAAAGAGATGGTACTCCCGGCGCAGGAAGAAGCCGCCACCACCGACAGG
The DNA here is from genome assembly GCA_947311845.1 of Poa pratensis. Lineage (NCBI taxonomy): Eukaryota > Viridiplantae > Streptophyta > Magnoliopsida > Poales > Poaceae > Poa > Poa pratensis. Next base: position 39,177,657 of record CAMZMU010000046.1, on the reverse strand, counting down.
CACAGCGACGGCGTAACCTCTACCGTGGCCGGCGCGAACGCCAGCGCGGCCATCGGGCCCGGCGACCACCGGATCATGTGGACGCCGGGCGTGCAGGACCTGGTCACCTTCGCCAAGTGCGACCTGTTCAGCGGCGGGTGGGTTAGGGAGGAGAGCTACGCGTTCTACCCGCCGCGGTCGTGCCCCCACATCGACGACGACTTCAACTGCCACAAGAATGGCCGGGAGGACACCGGGTTCCTCAACTGGAGGTGGCAGCCCAGCGGCTGCAACATTCCCAGGTGTTGTCTGAACTTCAGTTTCTCGTGCGACCTACTGTAATAAACTACACTTTGAAACTTTCTTTTCTTCTTGCTCTGGTTAGGATGAATGTGGCCGATTTCCTGGAGAGGCTTCGAAACCAGAGGATCATATTCGTCGGGACTCGCTGGGTCGCAACATGTGGGAGGCTCTGGTCTGCATTCTACGCCACGGTGTCAAGGACAAGAAGAGCGTGTACGAAAGGTCCGGGAAGAACCAGTTCAAAACCAGAGGATACTACTCCTTCAAGTTCAGGGTATGGAGGGCTCACCGAGTATCAAATCTGAACTTGTTCTGAACATTTTCACGGGTTTTTAGCTCACATGTTACATGCATGCATGATCGCAGGACTACAATTGCTCTGTTGATTTCATAAGATCAACATTTCTGGTCAAGGAGCTGGTCCGCGAGAGCAAGAACGGTACAGTACTGGACGAGAAACTGAGGTTGGATGAGCTAGATGCAACAACTCCGGCGTACCAGACTGCTGACATCGTCGTCTTCAACACCGGGCACTGGTGGACTCATGCGAAAACATCAAAGGGGTATGTAACACTTTCTATCAGAACCCATATATGAAAACTGGTGTGCTAGTCAATATCAGCTTCCAACATGTTTTGTTGAAGTATTTATGATTGCACAGGCTGAACTACTATCAGGAAGGCAGCCATGTGCACCCCAGCCTTGAGGTGATGGATGCATACAAGAGAGCACTGACCACCTGGGCTAGGTGGGTTGACAAGAACATCGACTCAAGAACTCAGGTTGTATTCAGAGGATTGTCACTGACACACTTCAGGTAAGAGGTTGCCACCACGCTGCCAGGTCAGCCCTGTACCTTCTCTTCTCCTCACGATCGATTTTCACTGCAGGGGAGGGCAGTGGAATTCAGGTGGGAGATGCCACAGGGAGACTGAGCCGATATTCAACCAGACATACCTTACTGAGTACCCTGATAAGATGAGGATCCTGGATCAGGTGCTGAGCAAGATGAAGACCCCCGTGATATACCTCAACATCAGCAGGCTCACCGATTACCGGAAAGATGGTCACCCGTCGGTGTACCGGGTGCGGTACGACACCGAGGAAGAACGGATGGCAGCGGTCACAAAGCAGGACTGCAGCCACTGGTGCCTGCCAGGCGTGCCAGATACGTGGAATGAACTGCTATATGCTTCGCTGCTCCAGGCAGGCAAAGGTTCCTGGAGATTATGATATCATGGTTAGAGGAGTTTTGTTTGTCTTCTAGCTTGAAAGGGACGGACAGAATTTCTAGAAGTAGTTCGTGAAGTTCTGTGATGTGATTAGAGGTGATTGAAATAGCAGGAAATCCTGCATCCAGGTAGACCCAGTTAGCAGCTAATAACAATCATAAGACAACAACATTTAGATGTTCTTTCCTGGTAGTCATGTACATAGGAGAACGCAATAACTGATGCAACATGCGAAATTGGATAACGGAAGTTGCGAACTCAAAAGCACATGATAGAAATCACATATTTTGTATGTTATATAGTACCATCCGGTATTTGTGCATGAAATTGATTAGTAAATCATAAAATTTCAAGATTATTATACTAGAGCACCTCACTACAAAACTAATGAAGGTCATTGGCTCATTGCAGTCACATGGATCACTAAGAAAAATTAACAGAACAACACAATAATCTCAAAATCTGAGAAGATTAATTCATCGAATAAGTATTTGGGATACCTTCATGGCTCATAGTGTGGTGGAATACACGTTCCAAGATTAGCGTACTTCGCCAGTTGCCTTTTCAATAGGTCAGGTCTTCAGTTCCAGGCAGTGTACTAATACTTCCACGCCTAACGGCTGATCTTCTTTCAGTAAATCGTTCAGTATTTGTACAGAAGATACGAACAACTCTGCCAGGCAGCCAGAAGGGAACACTTATCATCACTTCTTTCTACTAGATCTTACTGTCATCTTTCAGATAATTGGTTTTTACGTCACACAAAAAAAAATGAAAATTCCGTCTTGGTGGAAACATATGGCTTCGTCACAGTAATACATAATTAGAATATATTCTTGTAGCGGCACAGATCTCTGTAGGATTGACATATTTGACACAGAACAAGATATATTTCAAATTATATGTGGCTTATTCTGCACACCCAACATACACAATTTTGTTTGGAAGTAACATATATAACAAGCTGCTAATCAGTAAGACAATAGCCAAGAGAATCACATGAGACACCAGAGTACATAAAAAACTGCGGACTATACTAGCTTTTCCAGAGTACATAAAACAAACATCTACTCAACAGCGAAGGATTCATGGATCCATCACACACAGATGCTTCTGATTATTTGGCTTCCACCTGATACAACTGGAAGGAGAGAATGGAAAAAAGGGGGTAGACTCCTGCTGGAGTTCACCATTGCCGTTTTGTGACTTGCCGGTTCGTGCGTACCTCAGACGACCTCCTGGGAGGTCAGAGAGGCACCACAAAACTGAAGCGCTTCTTGAGCAGGAGCTCAGCTTTGTGGTTCATCCTCACCTGCTTCTGCTCTCAAGAACAATGCAGATGCTCAAGCCATGCATCTTCCATGGTCAGTAGGGCTGTGAACAAGAGGAGGGGGAGGGCTACCTTATATGCTCATGAGGTTGCTGATGTCTGCAGATACTTTTCCAGAAAAATAATTGCAAGAACCAAGAATATGCATGGTGGCATTTCAAATTGGCCAGCGTAGCATGCTTTAGTGGAGAAAGGACAAGGAAAGTAAACTAAAGTTTACTGTGTTGAGTGCTCCTTTGCTGGAATTCACACTGATGCTGTTCTTGCCTCACTGGTCACTACATGTCAATTCCAGCTACACTCTCTAGAGAAATTCCCATTCCACTTCCAGACCCAGTGTTATCCAAAGTAATTCACTCACAAGAACAATTCTGAACCTATATTGTAAAATAAGCAGGGCATTTGCATAAGCTACTGTAGAAGCTTGCAATCGACATCCAATTCCAGGGCATCTATACTCGTAAGCTTCGTGAGAATTTATTTTCACAACATACAAATTTTACCTCATTATCTATTACATTTGTCATTGGGTTTTCACTCATTGTTCCAAGCTTCCGTTGGCACTTTTCAGTTTTTTCCGGTTGCACCTCTTAGCCAATTGCCAGTTGTATTTTTCTCATTAAATTGACAGTTGTGTCGGTATAATTAGTTCCTTAACAAGCCAGCACTTTAGCATCCGCAAGTGATATTTACCAAAAAATAAAGTTCAGCAACTGATTATGTGGGACTGAATCTACTGATCACCAAGAGGGATAAAACATAAAGGTAGACTAAGCCTTTACAAAAAGCTGAAGAAGCACTCTCCACCTCTAAAGCTATGCCTTTTAGAATATGGTGTTAGAGGTTAGAGCAATGTGTCCTTCCTGTACAGCCACTACCTCATGCTTATCCGAAGTGTTGCACTTCCTGGCCCCGGAGTGTAAAGTAGAAGCTCTCTGTTTAATTAAATCATCTCCCATTCCAATGCTATTAAAGTAGACAAGATCCCCAGATCTCCATTCCAAGTAAGATTAGCACTCCCGACTCCCGAGTACCAGCTAAGCCATCATGAATACACGGTAATAGCTACAAAAATCCGTTCCAAGTAAAAGATTAGCACTCTCGAGTACCAGCTGAGCCATCACTGAATATACGGAAATAGCTACAAAAAAATCAAACTGGGTATAGTTATTGGACGACTGTCTCCACTGTGACAGCAAGGAAATCACTACCACCAATCGTGGGGCTCCACCGTTTCATCAAAGTGGGACTTAATTTCGTTGGGCACAATCAAGTGGACCAATCAGATGGACTTTCTGAACGTTGGTTCTTTTAATAGATGGCCGAGGTATGCACATAGTGAGTGCCCTCTCAGAAACGCACCAATCAGTGACGTCAGAAACAAGAACCAAGGTTCTTCCGATCCATAGTGATCGGTTGGTAACCATTGGAAATGGAAGATGCCGCGCCATGTTGATTCTATGAAATCCAGGCATGCACGAGGCAGACAGTGGTGGAGGCAAGGGCCAGGGCTCCCCCCATGCTCTCACAAACACCTGCAAACATGCTTGCTAATCCTCTGTACTTCAAAGAAAATAGTTAGTAGTACACGGTTTGGCCCCTCCAAACATTGTTTTACCCATTTGGTCCCCTCCATCCTAAATTTCTGGCTCCACAACTGGCTGCAGATACCAGAGTTCTGTTTTTCACCCAACTTACTTGAGTTATCGCTGACACTTCTTTCCAATTGCTTTATAGGGAATTCCCTGTAGCCGCTGTAGGGCCTGGACAGTAGCGAACTAAGCTGAGGTATGGATGGGAGCGCAATGCCATAGTAGTTGGATTGGAGCTGGAGAGGCACATGCTGGGTCTTAGGCCGGGTTATTTTCGGCTTAAGCATCTCTAGAAACAGACTAGCTTCTCTACGCACAGAAACTACGGTGGGGAGAAGCCCTTGAAAAACTGTAGTCATGTTCTTTTGGCTTTTGTCGGGTGAGTAGTTAACCAGGCACATGGATGCGATAACTATAATCCTTGGGTCACAAGTGTGTAGCGTGGTATGCCAAGGAGAATTCTTCATTTCATCATAAGAATACAAATGATGTTTCGATGATGTTTCCTAGAGACGAACGACGATTGTTGAAGGTCTTCTCCCCCCATCCATAGGTCTACATTGAAATTAAGGTACATGGTAGTTGGTGCCTCTGCCCTTTGATTGGAATTCAGGTACATGGTAGTTGCTGCCTCTGCCCTTTGAATGATGCTAGGTACAACGATGTTTCAATATCTGGTATCAACAAGATAGTATTGTTAGGGTAATAGCTAATCCTACCTTGGGGTCTTGCTTAGTCCTACGTCACAAACTAAGTCAAGGCAAGTCCAAGCAACTAGTCATGCTCACATATCAAATAAGAGAGTAGCGCCGCCACTGTTTCCTTCCATGTACTACACAATCTTGAGCCATGAATTGCATTTGTTACCATTTGAAGTAAACTAGAGCAGCAACTGGAAACAAGTTAGTCTAAAACAAACAGGAACTTAAAAAGGAAATTTCATGCACCACGAAGCACCTAATATCAAAATCAGAACAAAATAGATCACAGCCCATATTAAAAATGACAAGACAAGATTTGTAGGCCAAGGAGTAAAACAGGTAGATCACAGCCCACATTAAAAATGCTGAATACTGGAACATAAAACATACTTCTTACCAGACTAATACATAAAATTAGGCGTAGCCGTGTAGGGGTCACCCCCTTCACATCAAAGAATCCTGAGTCTGGCAAGTCCTCTTTGACTAGCACCAAGGCAGGGCTGGGATAATTTGGTGGCAAAAAAGAAAGTAGCACTACTGGAGCGTGGTTTGAATATTGCTGCATGGGTCATGTCAACTAGTAAGATCCATTAAACTCAGTAGATTTTAACTCATCAAATTGACAAATTTATTGGTCCTTATTCTGACCTGTGAGGCTATGACAATTACCCAACACATCATATTTCATCAATGGAAAACTATGATCTAACCCTTTTAAGAATCATGATTAGCATGTTGACCATACTGGGAAGAGTGTGCATAGGCTGGATAGTTATAACCCATAACCATACTAGCAGTTATTAGAATGTGATTAAAAAGCAAACTAGAAAGCTCAGCATTACAGCATACTGTACTTTCCAGATGAATTATGACCAATGAAAGCTCAGTAAGAGCCTCATCCAGATTGGTGTCTAGATTGTTGCCAAAGCATTACTATGATGCATCAGATGGAGCTTTAAAAACTTCGTTCTAAAATAACATCAACAGAGAGCTTCTAAGTTTTGCAATGGGGACACTTACAACAAATACTAATGTCTGCCAGTGCCTACTATAAAATAGACAGCATGCTATTATAAGCTCATCATTTCAAATAACTTTACTTAAATTCAAAGAGCTACCTGAATGAAATCGATTTGGTTCATTCAGGAATCAGGATACATGCCATTCCATGCCATAGTGATACTTGAACTGAGCACAATGATGGTTTAGGACTTAAAGCTTCAGTGGTTGACTAGGTTCTCTGGTTGCCACACACGGAGAAGGCGATCATAAAATGAACAAGTAGCAATAACTGAAGAATTTGTGGTATGTTCTGCCACTTCACTTGTCTGCCAATCTGCACCATATGCTAAGGACCCGTGCTTGAAATACGTTTCCATTACTGTAGCATCTCCAGTACCAACCTTAACAATGGCAAACCCGTTGTGCATGCACGCAGCCAATATGACATCCGTGATACTAGGATGATATTTAATCCTCCATACACCACCCCCTAATTTTAGGGACTTCTCATTTACAGGTTTTGCCATTGATCTCATGTCCCAAACTCTGAGATATTCATCGTAGCTTCCAGTGAGTAGCATGTTCCCTTCCAATGGGTTCTGAGTAATGCAACATACACCCATAGTATGAGACTTCTTATTCTGAAACACAACATTTGATGGGCTTTCCCGCAAGTCCCAGCAACTGAAAGAGCAGTCGTCTGATCCACTGTACAACACGTGTGGCCTTGCGCGATCAAAATAACATGTCCAAACTTCATACTGATGAGCGGCCCACTGTTCTGATACCTCCAAGCGGTCTTCTCTCATGGAAATCACAGATAGCGAACCATCTGATAATCCAACGGACAGGGAGTCGGCAGTTTGGTTCCAGTCCACATACAAGCACATTGCAGAAGAAACGTCTCCGGCACAGACATCTGTGAGAACAACACCTGTGCAATTTGTTCATAGGAAACACTTGTATCAGCCCTCAAGATGTGTTTATAGACATGACGATTATGAGTTCTCCCACTTCCAGGACGGAATAAACTAGGCTAACTTGTTAATTAAACAATGACATTACGACCAAATTTGAGTAATGTACTTTTAAGAAGACTAGCAGAGCATCCTGAATTTACTTTGGTCGTCAATCTACACTTCTCTCAATAAATAACAACATTTTTGCAATTTGTGTTCATACTCACCTTCGTTCGATCCGTCCTCCTGCTCCAACCGCCTGAGCACGAGGCGGCCGTGGGAGTCGGCCTGCGCGAGCAGCGGCGCCGTGGGGCTCCACTTCATGTCGAAGACGCCGGCCGTCTCCACCGTGTGGAGCAGCGGAGCCGCCGGGACTCGTCCTCCGCGCCGGCGTCGACGGAGAAGAGCGACACGGTGCCCGCGCGGTCCTGCTGCTGCTCCTCCCCCGCCTGCTCCTGCAGCGTGTACGTGGCGGCGGCCAGGACGTGGCGGAAGGGGCGGTGCGGGCAGAACTCCACCGCGTCGGCGTTGCCGCCGAGGTGGCAGGACCCCACATCCATCCCTAGACCTCACCGCGGCGGCGGCAAGAGTCGAGAACTCCAAAATTGCTTCAGAGGCCAGGGCAAAATAGTCAATCGGCATCAGTCAGACCTAGTCATTGTAACCTATCCTAATCGCGAGTTAACGGACACCGATGAGCAACATTGCCACGGCGATTTCCGTAACCGCCGGCGCCGCGGCGGCGGCGGCGTCCAGCCACGCCGGAGGCCGGCGACGCCTCCGCGGCTCCGTCGCCGTGCGCTGCTCGTCGGCGGCCGACGAGCGACAGGCCCTCTTCAGCCGCATCGCTCCCGTCTACGACCATGTCCGTACCTCCCTCTTTCCGCTCTCGCGAAATTAGTGCAGATATACTGACAACGGCGCGGTGCCGCGTTCCTTGTAGCTCAACGACGTGCTCAGCCTGGGGCAGCACCGGACGTGGAAGCGCATCTGCGTCTCTTGGTCCATGTACATTTCACATCGCTGTTGCTAGTCATACTAATGTGAAGGGCTAACTTCCTTACTTTACAATTGGTTGATGCAAAACTTTGTTCTCTGATGTCAGGGCGAAGAGAGGGGATCGGGTTCTTGATCTCTGCTGCGGGAGCGGGGATTTGGCGTTCCTTCTGTCTCAGAAGGTCGGCCTAGATGGAGAGGTAATTGGTGTTGGAATGTTGGATTGGCAATAATGCCCAAGCAAAAAAGATATTACAATCAATTGGTAATCTCAGTGTCCAAGCACTCAAATGTTGCAGGTGATGGCTGTCGATTTCTCAAGGCAGCAGCTGCAAAATGCTGCAAGCCGTCAGGACCAACGATGGAAGCGTTGCTACAAGAACATCAAGTGAGCACCCTCAATGTGAGAACTTGGGAATTTTGAACTTTCTGCTGTGAGTAGCTTTGTGAGGATTCGTGGGACGTGTGCTTGCCTCTTGATCAGGTTAACGGCTTAGGTGATTGGCTAACGCATGGTTGCTTCTGAATCTTGCGGCTGCAGATGGATCGAGGGTGATGCGCTTGATTTACCTTTTGCGGACTGCTACTTTGATGCTGTTACGGTTGGTTATGGATTGCGCAATGTGGTTGACAAGCCCAAAGCAATACGGGAAATCCTTAGGGTCCTGAAACCAGGTTCGGTATACAGTTATAGTTTCTTTCTGTTCAGCGTGAATTATCGTGATTTTGTTTTACTGGACTGCAGGATCAAGAGTGTCTGTTCTAGATTTTAACAAGAGTTCATCATTTTTCACGGCATCGTTACAGGTAAAATTTCAGCCGGACTCGGATACATAGACACATGAATTAGCTTGTTCAGCTTCCCTGACGAGCATCAGTTCTTCACTGTTCCTGTGTTCCACCATGACATTCTAGCAAAATCACATATGGTCACATCTGCTTCAAGTCCCATTTCACACTTTAGAACTGATCCTACAATCCTCACTGACCAAAGTTTTTTTTTTTGGCAGAGTTGGGCAATCGATAATGTGGTGGTTCCTCTAGCTAGTAGCTACGGACTTACTGAAGAGTACAAATACTTGAAAAGTTCAATATCACAGTATCTTACAGGTTTGAACATATGTTTCATTCCTGCGAAAATTTCCATTTCACCGAAAAGATATATCACTTCATCAAGTAAAAGTAATTGTACATAAGAATAAAGCTACATTAGTGTTGTAGATTTGTTTATCTGTTCTAGTGTCGTTTAGGTGCTCATATGCCATCTTGCTGGCTATGAGGGTTTCCCCGCCAATCCTGGCCACAGCATGGCCTTCCCTTTTGCCATTCTGTAAGTCGATTTTGGCATCAATGCTTTGTACGTCGCTTAAATAAAATTGGCTATGTGCACCGCACGATGCAGAGTCCAGGAGGACAAATCTTCCATTATCAAAAAACTACTGTATCTCAAGACTTGCATAGGTCACTCTGATAGCAAAAAAACATCTACAGAAATAACAACTTGTCCTGATGGGGTATAATAGGACACCGTCTATTTCCATCACGCACGAAGACAGGACATTATATAGATCGATACATCTAGCCGTTATTATTTTTTAAATGAAGCAGTCCACTCTGTTCTTCCACACTGGAGTGGTTGGTGCCATTTCACCAGTGACTCTGCTGCTTCGCGATTTTAGGGCTCCTTTATTTACACCAATCTTGTGTTGTTTATCTCTCCTTAGGAGAGGAGTTGGAGAAGTTAGCCAAAGAAGCTGGGTTCTCTTCTGCAAAGCACTATGAACTTGGTGGAGGGCTCATGGGGGATCTTGTTGCAACTCGTTGACTAGAAATGTAGCAATAAAACATGATCTTTATGATTAATCTGAAATTGTAAGTTGATTCCTTTTCATCTACATTGTTTATATGTTCAGTTTTGCCTATGGAATTATGCTTCAAACTTCCCAAATGTATATTCTCTTGTTTCAAAGTATCATTAGTTCATTACTTATAATTTATATAAGCAACTTTAGAAATGAAAGCCTATGGCTACAAAGAAAGCGATTACAGGAGGCAAACCTGGTTTGTTATTTTATATTTATTTGATGCTTATTTTAGAATTGTTTAGGATTGTTTCTTCTCTGTAGTAGCTGAATAAAGTTCCAATAATTACTTAACGACAAAGTGAATGCAATACAATTGCTAGAATATTGATTTAAGGATAACTATCAAAATCTTTCTTAATAGATTGATTTGAGGATAACTATCAAAGTGTTTTCAGTAGATATTGGTGGTCTCTGAGATGAAGTTAAAACCACATTGCTAGGTTAGGTGCTGTACTAAGGAGGTGGTTTCCTAGGAAACTGAATTTTCTAAGTTGCTCAAAAAGCTCAATTAAGACCTTTTTTTTGAATATTGGGTTTTCCATTAAATTAGCAACAGACAAAACAGTTTTACAATCACTCTGAATCATCTCCACCACGCAGGGAGGAGCATGACCCAGCAGAAACCCCTCACACACCTCGCTATACCCTAATTTTGCTAAACCATCAGCAACTCCATTTGCTGACCTGTGAATCTTCATAACAGAGTAATCAGGGAGCGAAGCCAAGGTGATCTTTATATCTTGGACAATGTTCGCAATTTGGGATTTACTGTTTCCCATTGTTCTCAGCTCATTTACCACAAAGGCATTGTCACTTTCAACTTGAAGAGGCGCGTAGAGCAGCGGTATAACTGATCTGACCCCGTACAGCACACCTAGAGCCTCGGCGGTAACAGCATCTGGGCAATGAGGTATTGGACCCCAGGCTGTTAGAAGAATTTCACCTAGCTCATTTCTTAGGATACCACCCCATGCAGCTGAACAACCAGAAGAAAAGGACGCGTCTGTATTTAACTTTGCCCAACCCGGATCCGGTTTCTTCCAGGTTTCAGTCTGGATACTCTTTTGCAACACCCTCACCGGTGAATGTTTTTGGGCAGGTTGTTTTCCTTTTGCACTTTCTATCTCTGGCTGATCCTTCAGACCTTGAAACGCCTCAAAATAAGACAGCAAGAAGAGAGCAGACTGCTCAATTCCGCATTTACCATCACCAAAAATAATATTGTTTCTAATGTGCCAAGTCCTCCACCAGATGAAAAGCATTCTAGCTCTGGTTACTTCATCAAGTTGGCTCAGAAGAATCAGGGCCCAATCTTTACCTGTATCCCTCAGTTTGTCATCTGTAGGTAACTCCCAGTCTTGATTTAATCTCTGGCGTATTCCTCGAGCTCTAGTACACTCAATCATCGCATGATGACTGGTCTCATCTTCTTTCCCACAAATAGAACAAGTAGATATCATGTCCATATTTCTATCTCTTCGGGTTGCTTGAACGCCAAGTGAATTAGAAGCCAATTTCCACCCAAACACACGAATTTTCGGTGGGACCTTTGTTTTCCAGATAATATCCCAGATGTTTCTCTCACGAGCAGGTCTGCTACTACTGCCAGCCCCCATTCCATTGTCCTTAAGTTCCAGGGCCAGTTTATAGGCGCTTTTAACCGAAAATAAGCCAGACTGATCAAAATGCCAGGCTAGCCAGTCATCACCTTCAAAGGCGGGCAGTTTGATTTTAAGCACGGTATCAGCGTCAGGGGGTAGAAAACTTGCCTGACTAGATCCTCTCTCCACGTCTTGGTGGAAGGGTTTATTAATTCGGAGGCCCATTTTATCCTCAGCTTACTTGCATTTCCCATGGGTTTAAGGTTGCCTCTTGGTAGCCAATTAAGACCCTTTTTCGACTAGATAGATAACCCTAATAAGTTCCTAATCCTAGACTAAATGTTCAAGTCCCTGTTGTTAAACTGAGCAATTGCTAATAACCACTTCTTGACGGAGATACGGTGGTCGCAAAATAAGATCATCTAATTCAGTATAGTACCGAAAGTGAGATTCAGAGTTGTGAAGCCAGAATTTGTGATAATCTCATGTGTAGCTAGCACAATATATAAGAACGTCATACGCAAATACTGGTTTACAGAATCATCCAGGGTGGTATATGTAGATACACAGGCGTCAAAGCAAATCAACAAGCTAGGAATAAAGCAAGCTACGCCGTCGGGTAGGAAGGCTGCATAGCGAGTCCGCAGAGGCCTTGCTCGTCGGCGATGTCCCTCTCCATCCTAATAAACCCATCCTCGCCCCATGACGTGCCCCACGAGTTCTTCATTACCCAGAACTTTGTCCCATCGTCAGCCACACCGTACCCGACGGCTGCGATGCCATGGTCAAGGTCTGTGCCACATTTGCCAGAGAGCACACCGCCCTTGTAGAACCGGAAGACGTTGTCCCCTCCATCAACAGCCACGGACACGGGCTGCGCAGCCACTGCTTTTTGTAGTGAAGCCTCGTCGTTGGTCGGCACATCCTCATGACCCGTGATGGACGCGGCAGCGCTGGAGGCCCTGTTGGAGTTGCAGGTGCCGTCGGTGCCAGTGTAGGGGTAGTTGGTCTCGGTGGTGAGGCCGAGTTCTTGACGATGAACTCGAAGGCATTGTCCATGAGCCCTCCTTCGCAGCCATTGTCCGACGTGTCGCAGTCCACAAGCTCCTGCTCCGATAGAGAGATCAGTTTGCCGGTGCTCAGCTGCACAATGCCCTCCATGGAGGCAACCGTGGAGAACGCCCAACAACACCCTGAATAAAGATATGAATTAGTAGTTAGTCATTGTCCAAGTGTGTCCATACAAACATAATACAAATATGGAATAATTTGCTTGTTGTCAGGTAAATTCAATTTACAGTAGCAAACTGTACCCTATACAGGTTTCCCAATAAATTCTTACAAATTTTGAGAAGTTCAGTCATTTAGGTGACATGTGAATTGAGCAGAGTTCAAACACAATGTAAATTTGACCTTACCACATTGGCCTTGGTCCTTGATCGGAGTAACGGCGCCTTTGGTTCTCCAGTCCACGGAAGTCGGGAGAGCATCAAGGCTGACATTTGCGTACCTAAAGCCTGTCTTCCTCTGGCCGTTGCTAGCACCCACCGGAAGTTTATACCCGTGTGAGTAGCTCTGAATTCATCGTTGGTGATATCTGCGAATTGGTTGGCCTCGAGCCAGTACTTGTCTTCCTGGCGTTCACCGACTCTATGAACTCCACGTTGGCCTTGAACACCTCTAGCCGTCGTGCTTTTTCAGTGGCGTCGTTGTACAACGCCCGTACTTGGCCATCCACTGCTCGTGCCTCGCGGCTATGGAACTATCGTCTGCGAGGTCACGTGCCGCCAGAGCACTAAGCGCGCAGGCGCACACGACAGTGGTGACAAGGAAACCCATCAAGTAGCTAGCCATAGCCGGCTTAGTGATAGAAGTTGGATATCAAGCGGTGGATTGCTCGAGGTGGATGTGATGATCTTGTTTGATGATAATTGTGGGTGTAATGTGGATTATATATAGATGACATGATGCATAGATGCATTGGTGTAGTGAACTGCTGATGAGTTGGGGTAACAAGACAGTGATTTGCTGCGTGCCGTGAGAGGACGGAAAAACAGTTTCTATTAAAGAAAATGCATGGATTAGCTTTGGGGATGAGCTGCAAGAGCACTATTTAATATTGTTCCACCGGAGGATGTTTAACATAGTTTTGCCTAGTTAAACAAACACGCAAATTTAAGTACTCGTTGGGACGAAACTTTTTTATCTTATTACTGGAAACTTTTTTTTATTAATAAGAGTCTATATCAGGGGTAGACAAAATTGACTATCATTCGTCCCAGCAATTATTTCGACAGAATGCGCTTTCCATATTCCCATTTGGCTTGTACATCGCCTCTCGTTTTCCTTTATTTTTTCCATTACCAGGCTCTAGAATGCCATAGCATGCCGTCTAGTGCAGGCCGTTCAATCAAAATCACGGTACTGAATTTCACGCCGCCACAGCGCACATGCACCAGAGTGCTGTTCTGCAGCAGGTGAGCAATCTACTGGAAACGGACAAAACAAACAAACCCTCATCTGATTGGTAAGTGGAAGTCGGAAGGCATGGAATCAATTGAGAATTTCAGGCCCCGGGTTTTTCCTATGCAGTACTGCTCACTGAATTTGAAATCGTGAATCCTCTGGCCGGTCTGCCTCCTCTGTTTAATCGGTCCAACACTTCAGATCTACTACGCTAGTATTTTTATGTGCAGTACCACTGACTCTGGTCAAACTTCATCATCGGTTAAATGCTCGATGAACACGAGGCAGCAAAATATTCGCAGTGAACCATCGATCCGCACCTGTTTGCTAGCACCAAAGTTCATAAGCTACCGACAGAAAATAAAAAGGTTCACAGGCTACAACGAATTCTTGAATTAATCCAGCAGAAACAACTGTCACAAGTTCTCAAGTTCCTAGCCACTAGCTCTGCTAGACAGCAAACATAAACAATCATAATCCACCATTACTCTCACCTAAATTAACCAGAAAAGAAGGAAAAGTAGCCATCAAAAACTTCCTAGACCACCAGTTTAATTCAGGCACATTCAGAGAGCCGTTCATTCAACCAACCAGGAACAAATATAAGCATATATATGTAGCTAGCTATATATGTAGTTTGTCGCAGGGTGCTAACTGTTAAGCTAGCTAGTTCCCGTCGTTGTCCATGGCGAGGATGGTGCTGATGTTGAAGGGGCTGATGTGGTCGGTGGTGCCGTGCATGAAGTTTCCGACGATGATCCGGTTGGCCCGCTCCGTGGGGTGGAAGGCGTCCCAGTAGGCGTAGACGTCCCTGTTGGGGCACAGGTTGGACACCGGCGTGCACAGCCCGATGCCGTTGTACGGGCCTTGCCCGCAGCACGCCACCTTGGCCGTCACGAACCCTGCACCCAGTCCATAGTTCAGCGACATGCTAATGAAAGCTATATCGTAGCACAAGATTTTCCTTACGTACCGTATTGCTGTGGGTTGAACATGAAGTCGAAGCTGATCTTGTTGGTGTTGGCGGCGATGAAGACGTTGTCGTCGCCGACCTCGCCGTTGAGCTCGACGAGCATCCGCTCCAGCTGCGGGTTGAAGAGCTCGCCGGCGCGCGTGAGGTCGGGCGCGCAGGAGCCGTCGAGGCTGTGCAGGGCCAGCTCCGCCGGAACGCACCCGATCATCCCCGTCCCCGTCACGATCACCCGCCGGGCGCCCAGCTCGTACAGCCTCTGCATGTCCATGATATGCAGTTCTGGTTAGGCACAAGGGAGCGGTAGTGGTGCATCTTCGATAGTTGGCCACTTGGCCTGGCCCACAACCTGACACGTAGCATGCATATGCACGAGCTCGAACATACTGCTCTTGCATGTGCAGGAGTAAATACATCGCAACAAACACACAGTGAACTGTAAATCACACTTGGCGAGACTACCGTTTCCATGAATTGCCTCGTGCTGTTTTTTTCACTGTGGAGATCCCAGTAAAAAAAAGTTTGTTTTGTAGTACGTGGTGTGTGCAGTGGGTTTGTACTGTGTACTGGCTGGTCTATTGATTGCCTGGGCAGAGACTTGCTGGTGATAACGCCAAACATATCGAGAGACACGATGCTGAGACAGACATACTCCACCCTAGTACGCCCTACGGTAAGAACTAAATGTTGTGCTTCCCTAAAAATAAAGTAAATAGCATGCTTAATTATTCTGACATAGAGCCTATGAATCATAAATGTGAAGGATTGGAGTAGTAGATCTGAAGCCAGAGGGGTCTGGTACGAAGCCTTGTGCTCATTCTAATTCTTTCAATGTTGTTTAAGACATGCTGTTTTAGTTGGTGTTTTCAGTACTCTTTGCTTTAATGGTGCTTAATCTCTAGATGTATTATGGATCGAAACTTATACTGGAAGCTTGTCTCTCGAAATGAAAATGCAGTATGGGTGCGAGTGGCCTTACTAACACAGTGACAGTAAACACTAGTGGCCTGAAATGTGAAATGATTGTATACTATGTCTGGATTTTGCTTCAACAGTGAAGATATATCGGACTGTTACTGAAACTGGTGGCGACTCTCGTGAATAAAATTATACTATCTTCCTTCATGGGCTAACTCTTACCAGCAGAAACAGTTAACAGTGCAGTGCTGAATTCGGTGTGTAGAAACTACAGGCCGTGTCAGTTTATTGTTTGCAGAACATACTACCCAAAGAGACTCCGCTGCCCATCTCTTCTTTCCAGTACCCGCAGGCAGTGTTTCGTTGTCTTGTTATATTTTGGGCAAATTTAGGCCTACCACTCCTGTACACCATTCTGACAAAAAGGAAAGAGCGTCCCGACAAGTTCTCTACTTGAATCCTAATCATGTTTTTTTTTTGATTATGCTATAAACTTGCTTTTCTATTTCTTGGCATTTTTTATAGAGGGGACTTTTTTATGCACAAATGCTAATAATGTTTGTTGGATTATATGCTAAAATTAACTTGCTTTAGTATATCTTGACACGGGGAACTTGCAGGTTAATTTGCGGAGTAATAAGTAAGTAAGCTTTACATACCGCGAGGACTTTCTTGTACTCGGAGATGATGAAGGGGACGTAGTCGTGGATCTCGTACTGCTGGGACCTGGCGGAGAAGGGCACGAGGTAGTAGTTGTTGACGAAGTCGTTGCCGCCGAGCGTGATGAGCACCAGCCCTGGCTGACGCGCTGCCTCGCCGCGTCCTCGCCGATGAACCCGGCCAGCCGCCGCTGGTAGTCCTCGAAGTTGTCCAGCTGCTGCGCGATCCTAATGATGTTCACCTGCACCCACGTACGTACACACGTACAGAGCCCCCCAGTGAGTAATTAACCAATCAATGTCACTTCTTGCACTATTTGTACTGTGTGCGTGTGTGGATGGATGGAGCTTACGAATTGTACGCCGGTGTCGTTGAGGATGCCGACGCCGGCGGAGGCGAAGTTGGCGCCGACGAGCAGGTTCTCGCCTCGGAGGTAGGGGCTCAGGTACGGCAGCGCGGGCTCCGACCCGAGGTACTCGCCTGCAGATCACCACAGTGCAAATGTCAAGAACTGATGATGGTGGAATGACTCATTCCGAAATCCGAATGAGGTTAAGCAAGCTAGAGGAGGGTGAGGGTAAGGTAGGGGAACGTACTGATGATGTCGGGGATGTTGAGCCCGTTGGAGAACCTCCCCGTGGGCATGTGGGTCGGGAAGTCGATGCCGTAGGGCGGGGCGTCCGCGCGCGCCGTCGTCATGAGGTAGTTGTTGTTGCCGTTGTCGACGAGCGAGTCGCCGAACACGAAGAAGGCGCGCGCCGCCGACGCCGTCGGCGCCGCCAGGAGCAGCGCCACCGCGACGGCTAGGAGGGCGGTGGACACGGCCGGAGAATGAGCGTCCATAGCGGCCACAGAGTTAGCTACACGAGGCACCTACACCGACACTTGGCCGCCGAGAGTACTCCAGTGGCTGGCTAGCTTGAACTTGTGAAGGCTCGTGTACGTCGTGGACACACAAGGTGGCGGGCGCTCTCTGCCTCCTCTTATAGAGGGGCTTGCTCTCTCGATCAGTAGCTAGCTAGCTGTCTCCTCGCAACCTCAGAACGCCGAGTTATTAAGGAGCTAGACCGGCCATCAGTGGGTTAGCGGGCGGGAGACAGCAGGGGAGGTGAATTTCTTGCTGCTCCGATCGATCAGGACCACCGGAAACGGATCGCGTTAAATGGAATCAACAGCGGTTCGATCGGTGGTTGGGGTGCTAAATGCGGCGTTTTGGCGTGTGCAGCCAGCGCCGGCCACTTGGCTCTCCGGCCGTCCGCTGGCTCTCGGATCACGTGCCGCTGCATGCGCACGATGCTGCATATTATTGCCCGGAGGCTGCAGAGCGGCTCAGGCTCAGACTTGAGGGCCGGCGCGGCGCTGGAATGGAAGTCTCCCCCCGTAGGTCTCCTCATCGCAGTCTTTCAGAATTCAGACGGCGCAGGCCCAGGGCCAGGGCGTCGACATCAGCCGTCACTGAGGCCTCTGCCCGCTAGTTATTTTTTGCGTTCCTCTAGCTCATGACTTTTGTGACCTACCTCGTATCTTTTTCCATAAACGAAATATATAAGCACCAATCAAATACGTTTACGCATGGCCTTTGCAATAGTATAATGTCGAGATAGTCAAGACATCAGCAATGCACACCTACAACAAATAAAAGAAAGGGGAAAAGGCAGCGTTGAAAGAACGACTCCCAGTAAGAGGAGCATGCATCCACTACCCCTGACAACACCCGATCAATGAAAATGTTCTCCCAGAGTGATGTTTCCATGAAAGGAACAATACATAAACGTTATCGTCAATTTAAACCAAAGTCGGATGTTGAGTTTACACCAAGGAGAAATTTCGAGCAAATTTCACACAATGACTTTAGCAAGGAAACGACTACCATTATCCGGTACAACCAGTAAAGGCCAGATCTTCGATCTTTACCCTCAAAAATTGGGACTCTATACTCGAATAGCACCACCAAAAGCGAAGTCACCACTTTCCCCATTTGGTTCTCTCTCCTGCCTCTCTGTCTCCTCTAAGCGCTCCCGGTGGTCGCCCGGCACCCCTCTCTTTCTCCTCTGGCGGCTCTGCCGCCGTGAATGAGGATGGGATGAGAGGATTTGGTCGTGGTGTACATACTAGTTTTAGGTCTAGGTCTAGGTCGCGTTAATTGTGGTGGATTTTTGAGAAATTACTCGGAACCGGTGGATTTGCGAACTTTCTGCTAAATTGTGGTGGTTTTTTTGGAATTAACTCGGTCATGGTACCAAACACCGTTACTTTCACGATTCTACTATTCTTTGTAACCTTTTTGTATTTTGAATACACATTGACAAAATGCAAGCCGCTGTCGAATTGATAAGAGTTCAGTCGACTACCATAGGAAGAATTTGCGCCCGCTTTAATATTTTTTCAAATCAAATCTGTCCTCAATGTTTTTTCAAATCAAAGAGTTCAGTCGACTACTCTAGGTCTAGATAGTTTTGTACTCTCTTTGTTCCTAAACTAGTTGAATTTGGCGCGCCGTCACGCCGCGCGTTTGGTGTAAAATTTGCAAATTACAGTCGAAAATTTATTCTCGAACGCCGCACCCTTTACGAACGTCACGCCGCGCCTTTGGTGTAAAATGTGCAAATTATAGTCGAAAATTTGTTTTTTAACGCCGCACCATTTACGAAAATTCATCTTGTGAAGATCATTTTTTTTGTGTATAGTTGGGAAATACGGAAAACAAATTGGCTAACAGATGACATTTCCATAAGCTGCATAATTAGTATAAAAAGATTATATTAGGTTTTCTAATTAAAATTATTTAAAATTGTTTAGTCATGCATGGAAATGTGTTAGTTGTGAAGATTTCATTTTTCTGCAAATTTTGGTGCATTATTTGTATTTTTCTGAATTATGGATTGGAGGATATGGATTTTACAATTTTCTGCATTTTCCGTAATTTTTTAAAAGCTGACAGCCGGGACCTACTTGTCAGGTTTTTAAAAAAAATTAAAATCATTTTGGAAAATGAAAAAACTCTGTTGAGCGGGGCCCACTCGTCAGCGTGTGTCACACATGCGACGGCGGCCACCGCCAGCTCTGCCGAGCTCCGGCGAGCAAGCTCAGCTCGCTGCAGGACGCGTGCGAGGCTGGGGCCGCGCGTATCCGCGGAGGAGGTTGCGAGGAAGCTGGTTGCGGCAGAGCTGGACCATTTGGTCACCGGAGTCGCCGGCGACGACCAAAATGACGGCGGCGAACGGCAAGCACGGCCAGGGCGAAGGAGGGCACGGGGAGGATGGGGAAGAGGTCCAGCCGGACCAGCGTCTCACCAGGAGCACGATGGACAGGTCGGGGAGGCGAGGCGAGGTCGGAGCGGTGCGAATCAAGCTTGACGGGGCGGCGGCCGGAGTTGAGGAAGAAGAGCACAGCGGCGGTGATTTCGGGAGTCCCAGCACGCGATACTCGCGAAGGATGGAGAGGAGACGACAGAGCTTGCTGTGTCCTTGGATTCGTTGGGGGAAGAACGGAGCGGCGGCGGCGACCTCGGCCTCGCGCGGGAGAGAGAAGAAGAGGGATGGGGGGATGTGGGGTGTTTTTGCAGGAAGGTCCCTCGGTTTTTGGAAAATTGCAAATAAGTCCCTCGCGGGCACTGTTCAACAATGTAGCTACTGTTCATTAGAACAGTGCGCGAGCGCTGAGAGGCCGCGGAATCGCTTGTCTTTCATATAGTTAGTAATATAACACGTTTTGGTCGGCCAATATTTAGGAACAGAGGTAGTATGTGTGATCTTCATCTGCTTCAACTACGTGCTTCTGACCGAGGGCACTAAGCACGAACAGCTCGATCAGCACAGCCGGCAAGAAGACCAATTGTACTAGACTACTAGTGCTCGATAATTAAAACGGGGGTTAATAGCCATTTAATCCCGAGATCAATAAAACTCTACTCGTACTGGAGCAATCGAATTTGAACTGAACAATCTCCTGAATCGTGACCACACTATACGCAGTAAGTAACAACGTAAGAGTGTAAATTAACTGAAGAATGTCTATCAGCTACTCGGACCATGTTACTACTACCTTTCATTCCAGAGTAGCCTTTGGCGAACCACAAAGTGAACCCTCTCACTCACGAGTCGCATCCATAGTCCATGGACACTCCACATGTAGAACTGAAAACGCCACTGTGTGTTTTCATCCTTCACCAAATTTGAACTGAACAATCTTTCTCTGAACCGTGACCACGCTATACGTAGTACTGTAGTAGTAGACTAGTAGTGCGGTAGGCGTGAAATTAACTGAAGAATGTCTATCTACCAGCTACCCGGTCGATGCATTGCTAGCTCGCCAGAGTAGCCTCCTTTGGCCCGTTCTTCACTACACAGCCATGGAGTGAAAACCCTTCACGAGTCATGTCGCGACTGTCCGTCCATGGACTCCACACTCACTGCTGCAGAACTCAAAAAGCCATTGCAATTTTCACCCCTCAACACGCCGGTTCCTCCTCCCCTAACCACCAGTCGTACCCTCAAATCTTTGGGGAGGCTGTTAGGTTAACTCCCACCAGAAAAAAGCTCGACATGGTCATAATTCGGCCGTGATAACATGTACTGTCCCCTATTACAGCTCAACGGCCATCCATGCATGCTAGGCTGCTAGCTGAACGAACGTACGCAGCTGGAAGAAGATACATATATATGCTCCCATCTGAATATACCATAGTCGGCAAAAGCTACACCGGCCATGTACTACGTATAGTACTGGCCCATTCATTGTGTGACGTACTGTGCTGCCAGTGGCGGATTGCTATGCTGCAGGCTTGCATGTGAAATTCATAACGCTGTGGGGTAGAAGTTTAAATTTTCAGTGACGCGATCGACCTCCCCCAGCTACAACTGCAAATCGGCCGATCGTACGTGTGGTAAGAAAGGAAATGCTGAGGCGCAGTGGGCAGTGCCGCAGTGACTGGCAGCTTCGTTCTGCCGACCAGTGAATTGGCCCGATTCGTGGTACCTAGTAACGTACGTCTCGCGTCCTTATCTTCTCCATTAACTTACAAGCACGTTGCATGGCTTATTAGTTACTTCATGGAGGAATTCGACTGTTTACTATACTGTATGAAGGCAATTACAATTGTTGCACTTGGATTGATATGGATCCCGTGATGGGATTATATAGTACAAGGAGATGACTTGGTAGTCAAGTAAAGAGATTACAATTATGGAAATAAACTAATCAAATCTAAACCTCCTTGATTTCGGCTGTGTATATGTAATCTACACGTACACGTCTAACACCCCCCGCAGTCGGAGCGGGAGCAACGCGGACGTTCAGGCTGGAGCGAAACTCGGTAAACACAGTGGAAGGCAATCCCTTGGTGAAGATATCAGCATACTGGGAAGATGTCGGAACATGCATAACACGGACATCTCCAAAAGCAACCCGCTCACGAACAAAGTGTAGGTCAATCTCCACATGCTTAGTGCGTTGATGTTGGACTGGATTGGTCGAAAGGTAGACAGCAGATATGTTGTCGCAGTAGACCACCGTAGCTCTCTGAAGAGGTCGATGGAGTTCGGATAGGAGCTGGCGTAACCAGCATGCTTCAGCAACAACATTGGCAACACCCCTGTATTCAGCTTCCGCACTCGAGCGGGAGACAGTGTGCTGACGTTTAGAAGACCAGGAAACCAAATTGTCACCAAGAAACACGCCATAACCAGAGGTGGACTTGCGAGTATCGGGGCAACCAGCCCAGTCAGCATCCGTGTATGCAGTGAGTGATGCCGGCGACGAGCGATATAGCTGAAGTCCATGGTCGACGGTGCCGCGAAGGTACCGGAGAATCCTCTTGACCGCATTGAGATGCGGTTCCCGTGGGTCATGCATGTACAAGCAGACCTGTTGCACTGCATATGCGATGTCTGGTCTTGTGAAAGACAAGTATTGGAGAGCACCAACCAGGCTCCGATAGGCAGACGGATCAGCGACGGTGGCGCCAGCAGCTGAGAGCTTGGACTGTGTATCTACGGGAGTGGAGCATGGGTTGCACTCACTCATTCCTGCGCGATCAAGGATCTCAATGATGTACTGCCGCTGAGAGAGGAACATGCCAGCCGAGGACCGTGTAACAGCGACTCCGAGGAAATAGTCCAATGTACCAAGGTCCTTGAGGGAGAACTCACGCTCGAGAGCCGTGATGGTTCGCCGAAGAAGCTGTGCAGAGGAGGCTGTGAGGACTATATCATCGACGTACAATAGCAGGTAAACAATCTCTGTGTTGCTGTTGTAGATGAAGAGCGAGGGATCCGCGCGGGAGCTGACAAAACCAAGGCGCAGCAGGTGGTCGGCAAAACGGCTGTACCAGGCACGTGGTGCCTGTTTAAGCCCATAGAGAGACTTATTGAGCCGGCAAACATGGTCGGGCTGGGAGACATCGACAAACCCCGACGGCTGTGCGCAGTAGACCGTCTCGGCAAGAGTACCATGTAGAAAAGCATTGTTGATGTCGAGCTGATGAACCGGCCAATCTTGCGCGACGGCAAGTGAGAGGACAGTGCGAACGGTGGCCGGTTTGACAACCGGGCTGAAAGTTTCTCCATAATCAACGCCTGCACGCTGGGTGAAGCCACGGAGGACCCAACGGGCTTTGTAGCGATCCAAAGACCCATCCGGCTTAAGCTTGTGCCGAAAAATCCACTTGCCAGTTACGACATTAGCGCCAGGCGGACGAGGAACAAGATCCCATGTCCGGTTAGTCTGCAGTGCACTGAATTCGTCCATCATTGCGGAGTGCCAATTAGGGTCCTTGAGAGCGCCCCGGTAGCTCTTTGGGAGCGGACTAAGAACATCAGCCAGAAGATTAAGACGGTCAATAGGTTTAGTCATGCCACGTTTTCCACGAGTAAGCATGGAGTGATTGTTGTCGGCGAGGGGAGGGCCGACGGGGGCCAAGGCCACTGGCGAATCTGGAGGAGTGGGTTGAGGTGTGAGAGGGGAGAATGGGGTTCGGGTGTCGGTGGGTTGTTTGGCTCGGGTGGAATAGGTGGTTGCGGATTGGTGCAAGTGGGGTAGTTTGGGAGGGCAGAATGATAGGATGATCATCAAGAAAGGAGAGATCGGTGGCTGTAGGGGGTGTAGTGGATTGGTGGGCGAAAGGGAAGGTGTTTTCGTCAAAGACGACATGGCGAGAGATTATGATTTTATGTGTCGCGAGGTCAAGGCAACGATAGCCGCGATGGTTAGAGGGGTACCCGAGAAAAACACACGCGGTTGTGCGAGGAGCTAGTTTGTGTTGTGCTGTAGCGGATAGGTTAGGATAGCAAAGGCAACCGAAAACCCGTAGGTGCGCAAGAGGTAGAGGGAGGCCACGGAGAGCTTCGTAAGGAGTACGGTGTTGGAGGGTTTTGGTAGGGTGAAGGTTGAACAGGAACGTGGCAGTGTGAAGAGCTTCAACCCAGTAGGTTGATGGCATGCTAGCTTGAAAAAGAAGGGAACGCACCATGTTATTAGTGGAGCGAATGACACGTTCGGCTTTACCATTTTGGGAAGAGGTGTATGGGCAAGACATTCGAAGGGTGGCGCCGAGGGAAAGGAGAAACAGGTGAGCAGTTTTATTGTCAAATTCGCGACCATTGTCACATTGGACAGATTGGATAGTTGTGTTAAATTGGGTAGAGACGTAGGCAAAGAAGTGTTTAAGTGTAGAGAAAGTGTCAGATTTTGCACGCAAGGGAAAAGTCCAAAGGTAATGGGTGAAATCATCTAGGACAACTAAGTAATATTTGTAACCAGACACACTAGCAAGAGGTGAAGTCCATAAATCACAGTGGATAAGCTGAAAAGGACGCATAGTTTGAGTAGTAGATGTATCAAAAGGTAGACGAACATGTTTTCCTAATTGACAAGCATGACACAATTGATTATCGGTAGAATTTTTATTACAAGGAAATGAAAAAGCACTTGCTAGGTGCGACAAAGCTTGACTACTGAGATGTCCTAGGCGACGATGCCACAAAGTTGAAGATGACGTGGTGGTGGAGAGGGCGTGCGCAGCGGAAGACGGCCACCAGAAGGGATAGAGGTCGCCGGAGCTATTGCACCTGACGATCTCGTTCTTGGTGCGGAGGTCCTTCACAGAGAGACCAAAAGGATCAAACTCAACAGAAACAAGATTATCAGTGGTTAACTTACGGACGGAAATAAGATTTTTTACAAGGTTAGGTGTTACTAGGACATTATTAAGAGAAAAAGAGTGATTAGGAGTAGAAAGGGTGGTGTGACCAGTGCGAGTTATAGGAAGAGCATGACCGTTGCCGACGATGACATGTGGGTAAGGAGAGCTAGAGGGGAGGATATGAGAAAGGTTACCCTGATTGCCGGTCATGTGGGCGGATGCGCCAGAATCCATGATCCACTCATGCGGAGGTGGTGGTGCGAGGGACATGGTGTTGTAAGCTGCATGAGTTGTCCTTGGTCGAAAGACGGTGGCATCGCAGCATAAGTCGGTGCAGGCATCGGAGCCGACGGTGGAGCTCCTTGCATCCAGGGCATGGTTGGCGGAGGCACCCCTGGTGGACATGGTGTGGACGAGGGAGCACCGTAGGCCCACGAAGCGGAGGCAACATCATGGCATGATGAGCCTGAGGCTGGCCGGGAGGCGGCGGGCGCGGAGGCGGACCGGGCCACATCTGGATTGACCCCGCCCAAGGGTTTTGCATTGATGGCCACGACGCCGGCGAACCCTTCCCGGATGTGTTGGAATTTCCACCTCGCTGTGGAGGAGGTCCGGAGTGGAGGAAGCGGCATCGCGCCCCATATTGGCAGCTGCCTCGCTGCTGGAAGTTGCGGCATGGGTAGGGGCGGCGCGAAGGCGGCACGGTTTCCGTTGGGCCGCGTGGTGTGGGAGGCGTGGGGGCACCCCGGGCGACGAAGGCGGTCGGAGCAGGAGAAGGCGACTCGGACTGCTTCAGCGTGAGTTCCTCGAGCAGAAGAGACGAGCGCACGTCGAGGAACGACGGTAGTGGGCGCTGTTTGAGGGTCAGGGTGCGCATGTAGGCAAGCCCAGATCCGAGGCCGCGAAGAGTGTTCTGCACGAGGCGCTTGTCGGTGATGGTTGTGCCCAAGGCGTTGAGCTCGTCGGCGAGAAGCTTCTGCTTGCGACAGTAATCAGCCACGGTCATGGACCCCTGTTGGAGACCGTGGAACTCTTGCTCGAGGTAGGAGGAACGAGTCTCGGCGTTGTCGTGGTAGATGTTGGAGAGACGCGTCCACAGGGCGTGAGCAGGAAGTGGTGCGGTGGTGTCGACGACCATGGCGAGAAGCTCGGGCGTGACGGTGCTGTTGAGCCACGATCGGACGATGGCGTCGTTCCGACTCCACTGTGGCGTGGGATCGGTGGGGTACTCCTTCTCGTCGAGATGGTCTTCTAGGGCATACTTCTCGACGACGTCGGAGAACATGCCTCGCCATTGGAGGAAGTTGGAGGTGGAGAGCTCGAGGGTGACCGGAACGGCGGCGCGGATGCTTGGGAGCGCGGCCGCGAGCGCCCATAGGGCAGCCTTGGCGGCAGCCTCGGCGGCGATTTCGGCGGCGCTAGGCGGCGCCATCGGAGAGAGGATCGAAAACCTAATCTGATACCATGAAGACAATTACAATTGTTGCACTTGGATTGATATGGATCCCGTGATGGGATTATATAGTACAAGGAGATGACTTGGTAGTCAAGTAAAGAGATTACAATTATGGAAATAAACTAATCAAATCTAAACCTCCTTGATTTCGGCTGTGTATATGTAAATCTACACGTACACGTCTAACACTGTATAGCCTATACAGTACTAGCTAAATACCCGTGCATTGCTACGGGTAAAGCGTAACAAATATTATGATATACCATCAGTGTAGTTGAACTTCTTGCCACTAAAAAAACCTTGGAAAGTAATTAGTTATTCCGTTTATTGAAAAGAAATTTCACTCCGTCTGACCTTAGCGATTAGCGGAACGTGGTAAAACACACCACCGGATTTTTTTTCTGAGCTGGAGGCACCGTTTTATTAGTCATATTCAAATTTAGTTTAATTTTATAAATTTTGATAAAGTTGGAAGAAACTTAATAATTAATCTCCGAACGTACCAACATTTTACTTGAACTGAAATTCAAATCTTGAGATAAATTGCATGTGAATAGAAACTTACCAAACCTACATGATCAGTATGGCCTTGATCTGCATGGTCGAGGTCCCACAGTGCAACCACTCTATGCCTCCATCGTATTGTATCTGCAGATCAGTTTACTGTTTACTACTGTACGTGAGAAAATTCCTTTGACCGAATGTCCAGATGTGAGGAGAGCTTTTTTATTTGGATGATCCTCCTTGGGAAGCCGACGGGGGAGAGTATGCAACTAACGCACATAGGATTAAATCTGCTTGATCAAGTGCGCTGCTTGTACAGACTAATTGAGTACGTGCATGTCTAGTGGGACACGTGGGACGTGACCTTGGCTTTGTACGGAGTACGTGCAAGCAGCTTCGGCTTGATTTGCATCCGCGGCCCGAACGCGACGAGGCGCGCTGAGTACCGCTGGGGACTCCTTTTTCCGTGATCGTTTCCCCGTGAGGTGGTCTTTTACCGATGGATGCCGCTACGTACGGCAACCACCAGTCCCAATTTAAACGTAAACGATCCGAACTCTTGGACATATTGCACGAGTCCAGCCCGTACACGTCTGTTTGGGACGCTATTCCTACTTGTAAACCTCGCATGGATCAAACCGTAGGAGATTGTATTTGATATGGATCAGACGGTTAGTTGTTTGTCTATGACGTACCATCATCACCACCTTTAGCCATATTATATACTCCAGTAGAGATTTTACAATCCCAGCACCAAAGGTCACCACCTCTGTCTTCACTACTGCCTTAATGGACCATGCGTGAATGCCTCCTCGCGAAAACACATTTGTGACTATGCTGGCATCCCATGAACGTCAGCGATCGACTTCTTCATGATCGGTAATCATCATGCAATTGTTCTTGTAGACAAAGTTAGCTGCAGAAAATGCGTGCAAGAGGCGTCAACGGCAATTGGTTACCCTAGTTGTACACACTGCTGACGAATTCAGAAGTGGACATAGACATTATTTTCTTCAGGGTTGTTTCAGACAATTTACTACAGAGTAAATCACAAGTCAAGTAGAAATTAATTTCGAAAATGCATGCAGCTCTGAATTTGTGTCAAACGAAAAGCTAATGACACATATCAATTATGACAATGGGCATCTTTGTTGACAAAAAAGGAATACTCACTGAACCTGCCTCGCACCAAGATACGGTATGTCAGCATCTTACTGAAACCACCCTGCGAAATAAGCGATACTCTGTAATTACAAATACATCAATTCATGACAAAAACGTGTAGCAACATGCATCACGATAGGCTTTCCTATGGCTGGTGCCGTATTTAACATGAAAATGGGGGATTTTAACCAAAGGTCGTCTACGCAAGACGCCTATATCGCCTGCAAAAAAGAAGTCTGAAAAAGCAAGTGATAATTGATTACAACATGCAATCAGATGAGGGCTCTCGACAATCCAGAAAGCTCTTCAATCATATATTTTCCTTCAACATCCATACCAACCAAATACGTCCACCAAGCCTTACTCGGTTGTCAAGATGAGCAGCAAAGACTTTTCAATCAGGAAACCCACAATTTGTTGTGTGTGTCATTTCTTTGAATGGCTGTGTGCTTCGTTTCTTTGACTTAGAATCACAGTGACTCAATTAACGGAGGTCATATTTCTTGGGAGGTCTGAGAAATCAAATTTTTTTACTAACGATTGTAATTAGTTGCCAAAATAACTATGTCTGAACACCGAATTACAGTAATTGTGGATACTAAGGCATGGCATGGACTACAATTCCTCAATTCTGAACCATTTTCATGTAAGGCTGAGGATTTAACTTAAGGAATTGTTGTATAAAGTCTCCCTCAATTTCTATAAATTCAAATAAAAAGTTCTGGTTAATCTGAGCAAAACAATGATTATCCTACTTAAATTGTAAGGGCTTGGCGATGAAGAGAAAGATGTTACCCTGCGAGTTACATCTGTTGTCCTGCTTAATAGCTGAAAGCCATCTGCATCAACAAATATATGACCCCTTGTTAAATGAGCTTCTCTCAGAAGAGATTGAACAAACATCCTTCATCACTACTCAGCCTCTCGATCCAATGAGAAAATCTGCAGTTTAAGCCTGGTTTGCTTACTCCAGTCCAGTTCCTACCATTGAGGGAATCCATCAGTATAAACACGGAGAAAGAAGTACCAGGGCAGGATAGTATTGTGCTAACCAGTTTGCCAAAATAAATTGGGTCCTCTCGAGCTGCACAAAGCAGAAGCAACTACATCAGAATGACCCAGGGTAATAAGATCTGGAACAAGCAGAAGAGTAAACTGCAATGTCGGTCAACAAGTTCGTTAAGTGTGCCAAATTGTATATCTCTGCTATCCTAATTCGCACATCTGAGTCACCGAACTGGATCAACACTGATTGCACATCACTACAAGATGTATCATTGTTTATGTTTTCCAAGATGTATGGCATAATGAGCTCCACAAAAAATAGATGATGTTTTCATATCAGCAAGCATGCCTAAGAAAACATCACATATATTTAAATTATTTTTTGATCTTAGGCTACGTAAAAACTAATTAATTGGGTACTATATACCTTTTGTCATCTGGCAGCCCTCGAGGCACACTTCTTGGCTTGAGTCAACTATTGCATCTTGTGAACACAACCTGTGAAAGACGTACACGCGAATAAAGGACAGCTCAGGTAACTAAAAGATCTCAGGTGACTGGAAGATCTGAAAGAAAAGGGAAGCCGGAATTTGCTTCTTCTACATACTTCGCATACTCCTCCCACTGGTCACCGGTGCACATAGCCTCGCAATTTGTTCAGCATAACAAAAAAAGGGTTCTGGGATGGAGTAGAGCAGCGGTATGAGCTCGAGGAAGCCAAGTATAGCGCGGTAGGAGAAGGAAGAATCAGTGGAAGCTCACCTCAGTTCGATCTCGTCTGTTTGTGGCGGCGTCCGTGCTTCTCCTGCGTCTGGGAAAAGGGGCGGAGCACAGCAGCAGCGCATCCTCGTGCTCCTCCTTACCACCATCGGCGCCGGCTTGACGCCGAAGGATGACGGAGGCGTCGGACGATGGGGAGACCGGCAGACCATACGCGGGGAGAAGGGGAAGAAGGAGGCCTGGGGGAGGAGAGACGGAGCGGAGGAAGGCGCGTAGGGTGTGGCGGCTAGGGTTTCATGCGAGGGAGTTCTGTATCAGCCGTGGATGCTCGCTTCCACCGGTGGGGAGGGGGAGAGAGGAGAGGCGAGGCAGCTGTGCTGCAGGCCGTCGTCCTTCCCGAGGGAAAGCGGGCAGCAACGGCGCCGAGCGCAGAGGTCACGGGAGGAGGAGGATGGACGGCGGCGGCGGCTAGGGTTTGGGGATTGGAGGAGGAAAGAACGCGCGAGGGATTGGGTGCTACCTGGGCTGAGACAAAAGCCAATCGATGCGCAGGCCCACATGTCGGCGCGAGCGATCGTAGTGATGCCGGACGAAGGATGGCAGAATTTTCTGCCAGCCTATACGTACGAACTCCCATTTAATAGTAAAGATAGACGTCCTGGCCTGAATTTCGTATGAGGAAAAGCTATGTAAACACGACGGTAACTTGAAAATCTGTACTGCTTCAGCCTTCAGAATGACACATCAGCGTGCGTACTCCGCGCCACTCACACTCTTGATTGGATTCGTGAATGTCTGAATGACACATCTGCTGCTTCAAATCATCTTGTACTCCCTTGGCCTCCTTTTTTGTGTCCTGAATGAATTTGTTCACTTCGTCTACCATATTGTTGTACTTTTTCTCAATCTTATTCTTCTCATCTGACACCTCCTTTAGTAGCTTCGCACTCACAATCGTCTCATCAATTCTAGCCCTGCTGCTAGAATGATACATTTCCCACAGTCTTTCTAGGGCATTCTTCCCAGTTTGTGGCCATTATGGATCTGCCCAAGCCACAAACCCACAGTTATGTGCCTCCTGAAAAATAGTAACCACAAAAGTACCAATTTACAAACCATTTTCAACAAAAAACATCAATGACGGCGAAACCTGCTTCTTACATTCTCAACATAACACATGTAGAAACGCCGGCCAGTGTCGCTGCCTTCAAAAGCAACACACTTCCGAGGGGCAAGCTTGTGGACGCGGCAAAACGAGGGGGCGTCTGGCGCTATACCGAAGAAGGTGGGATCTTCCCAGGTATCAGAGCCAAACTCACGGTCGGGGATCTCCTAATCGACACAAGATATCACGATTTGATGACATAATCGACGAAATTCATTCAAACCTAACCCTAGAAAAGAGGAGTGGAATTGAACCCTACAAAAGACTTACAGAGAGGAGGGAGTCGTCCTCGCTGGAACAAGAGCCGGTATACCAGTTGGCCATGGAGACACGACGCGACGACGGCGGTGAGCAACGGCGATTAGAAAGAGGGAGAGAGAACCGCTGCCGCCATGTGAGACTCAGTTTCGGGTCGAGTGGGGTGGAGTGGCTAGGGTTGGGGACGGGCACGGCGTGGCTTACAAGTAACAGGCGAGTAGCGCCTTGTGATCGGGCGCTACTTGACCTGCACCATAGCGCTTGATGGCGAGGCGCTACACGACCAAAAATGGGCCCCGCGTGGTCCCTCGCCCGCCACGCTGGCAACAAGTATAGCGCCTGATCACAAGGCGCGACACCGTGTGGTGTAGCGCCCGATCATTGGACGCTATCAAAAAGGGTTACGAGCGTGAAATAGTTTTGGTCTGGGTCTATTTTGTGTTAAAGTATGAGGTCAAGTCCAATTCGCCTACTGGTATACAGCTACACCACCCCGGCTCATTCATTGTGTGACGTACTGTGCTGCCAGTGCCGGATTGCTATGCTGCAGGCTTGCATGTGAAATTCATAACGCTGTGGGGTAGAAGTTTAAATTTTCAGTGACGCGATCGACCTCCCCCAGCTACAACTGCAAATCGGCCGATCGTACGTGTGGTAAGAAAGGAAATGCTGAGGCGCAGTGGGCAGTGCCGCAGTGACAGGCAGCTTCGTTCTGCCGAGCCGTGAATTGGCTCGATTCGTGGTACCTAGTTACGTAGTAGTACGTCTCGCGTCCTTATCTTCTCCATTAACTTACAAGCACACGTTGCATGGCTTATTAGTTACTTCCTGGAGGATTTTTTTTTTTTTTTTGCGAAGAAAGCACTGTTAATATTAAACCGTGGTTCTTACAGAATAGTCCAGACAAAAGAAAGAAATTACAAACGGGTCCTTCTGAACTACGAAACCGGAGACAGCAACGAGAACGTCACGCCGGCGCGCCGCCGCACCACTTCCCCATATCCTTGGATCGGAAAGCACCCCTGCACGGACGGGAAGTCGACACCACTCGGTTCCGGGGAACCTCCGCCCTGCACCGCCACCGCCTTTGACGCGGTCAACATCAACAGCAACTTCCAGATTCATTATTCCCCAGATCCGCCGCCGCGGGATCTGGTCAGGGCTTGAAGCACGGCGCGGATCCTCCGATCCGCGGTGCGTGGCAAGCAGGTGCGCCACCACGGAGCTCCACGAGCGCCGTCGTCGAAGAAGACGCCCACCTGCACCAAAAGCAACGCCGGCGACCCCAGCTTCTCCTCAGCGTCGCCGGTTGAAGCCCCACAAGAGCCTACCATATGTACAACCGAGCTACGGGGATCCCCCACCCTCCCGCCGCCGGAGCGGCCGGCGGAGGGCGAGGGATCCGTCGAGACTCCGGCGAGGTGGTGGATCAAACGGGAGGTGGAAAAAATCGCCCTTTCTGCTACAGTGGCGGGGAAAGGGAGACGTCCAGGCTCGTCTGTGTGACGTCGTACTCCTGGTACTTCCTGGAGGAATTCGACTGTTTACTATACTGTATAGGCGTCCTGGTCTGAATTTCGTATGAGGAAAAGCTATGTAAACACGACAGTAACTTGAAAATCTGTACTGCTTCAGCCTTCAGAATGACACATCAGCGTGCGTACTCCGCGCCACTCACACTCTTGATTGGATTCGTGAATGTGCACAGTCGTCTCTGCGCCGCGGAACAGCCAGCGCACTAGCCGCGGAAGCTTCAGGAGCAGCCAGCCATGGAGCCAAGCATGAGAAGACAGTGAATCTTCTTCACTCGGCTACAAAGTACAAACAAGCTTGTACTGGAACAGGACACAGGTTAACTCGACCCGATCGATCGCCAGCTGCCGATCCAGCTACCAACCGTAAAGTCTGCAGCAGGCATTTATCTCGCACAGTCAGCGGCGGTTACAAGCCGACCTGGCTCTCTGTACTGGTAGTAAGAAGATCAGGTCGATCGATCTGACAGCATGTACCGTCGCCGGCCTCGCCATCGATCTCTGCCTGGCAGCTAGCGCGAGCCGGTGAATGATCGCCGTGGTGTTTGCGATGCAGAGATGACAAGTTGCCACTGGCTGAGCGTAGATCGAAGATTCCGATGATCGGCTTCTTCTGCTGCCCACGCCGGCCGGCCATAAGTTTCGACTGTGTGAACAACAGTGGCTCGGGTCATCTAGATCCGGTTCTACCGGGCTGGTTCGTGCCGGCGTGCTGCTCGGTCTCATCCGTGTGACTGTACCACTAGCTGTGCTGTGCGTCTGCGTTAACTCGAGATGGTGTGTTTTCTATGGACCAGAGTGATTAATTAAACGACGTTTGTTTGTTTGGGATCAATCATACTCGAATGTTTCCTGAGTCTAGAGATTGGGATCAATCATACTCGATCGTTGCTTGGGTTGCAATCCAAGGACTGAAAGTGTTGGACGTCTGCACTGATTTGAGTTTGGGGAATGTCGTCTCGCGCTATGTCGTGGGCCGTGCAGTTCGATGGGTGGTGCCGCTCCATCGGCCGGGGGGAAGTGATGGGAGCTCCTACCTAACGCGCGTTGCCTCAAAGCATCGATGTTCCGCACAGGACCAGCGAACTGAGCCGGCCCACTTTACCGAACGGGACAGTAGAGAAATTTTTCTGGTATAGAGTTTTCTTGCTGTTTATTTTTTTTCAAATAAAAAACTAGCATAGTACAAAGGTAAGAAATAATCTTAGAAGTTTAAAAATGCAAAAACTTTTTACAGAATGCTCACTAAAAACAAAATTCTTAAGTAATTTACAAAAATGTTTCTATAGTTCAAAGTATTGTTCGTGGATTAGAAAAAAATGTCCGTAAGAGAGGAAGCATAAGTTCGTACATTTCAAAAAATCTTTGCACGGATATGAAAATTTATTTGTCAGTTCAAATAAATGTTTGTGTGGTTCAAAATATTTGTTCAACCAGTTAGAAAATAATTTTCAAACGTTTTATAAAATATTAACATTGTTTAAAAACCTCACAACATTTTAAAAAATCACTTAATTTCAGGAAAAAAATGTTCATATGATTTGTAAGAGAATAAAAATAAAGTGAACGAAAAGGGGGAAAAATAAAAAGAAGAAAACATGAAAATAGAAAACATGAAAATCAAACGAAAACAAAAAGGGAAACATAATGAAGATCCGTCTTTACCTGGCCAGTTGTTACTGTAGCATGTGTGAGCGTTTTGGCTCTAACGCACTCTACACAATTTGGGCTATGACATTGACAATGTGACAAATCTAGCCTATTTTAAGTTACTCCAAGGGCATTGTCGGTAGCACTAACTGTGTGCACAACATCAGATGGTTTTCAAGAAAAATAGAAATAGAAATAGAAAATTAAGACGCCGAGAGGAATTTTTCGTTGCTACGATTTTGTGAGGGCAAAATCTTGTTCAAATCCACTGTATATTAGCAATGATGTGTGTATGAGGACTAACATGATTAAATCAGTTATAACACATATGGTCATTTATAGTCCAACTAATAACTAACATGTATTTACAACTTTTATCTTCTCAGTCATGTTTGAACTACAAGAATCTATTAGTTGTCGCTTAACTAGCTATAGTTACGAAGATTTATGTTTATCTTTGTTTTGCTTGCAGGTTTGAAAGAATTTTAGAGAAGACGAGAAGATAAAGATCTAGTTAATGTAGGTTTAGTTATAGGATTTCTTTTGTGTTTTTCTTATATTTTTGTAGTACTCCAAATGTAAAGATTTGAATTGTTAGTTTGTAATATGAATCTTTTGAATATTACTTGTCTTTCCTGGATGAATTCCTTTGTAATCAGTTACTTGTGAAAATTCTCATTTTAATAAAGTTTATAATTCGTATTTGAGAATATGAATTCAAATGTTAGGAGAACAAGATAAGAGTGGATGAATAAGTCATCTAGTGATGAATTCTCAAGGAATATTGATTTACTTAGAATATACTTATAAATTGTGTTTGAAAATACAAATTTGAAAAGGAAAAGAAAGCAAAAGCGATTCCCGTAGTAGCGACAAGCGAAATGGGAGCAGCCTAAACCGTGAAAATGGGGTTTATAGCCAGTGAATTTTGTTAATTCATCTCGAGACTTATCGCACTTATCATCACTTTCCAAATCATCAACATCAGTGATATCTCGACCACTTAACCCATTTTCACAGAAGCCCAAAATTTCCCACATTTTTTAGATGCATGAATGCAAAATGCAGATACCTAATATATACCCCTCCGAATCCTAAGAGTACGGGGTATTACATGTTACTACAAGCGATACTATTTCGATAACAAGTGTAGATCATGAACATATTATCAACTTATTGTTGGATCTGGTGTAACTTGTAAGACTTATTTGACCATAAAAAAGTGATGATGCCAACTATTCAGTATATACTCTAGAAGTTTCTATATATTTTCTTACATAACAATGCACTACACACTATATATTAAAAATAGAGAAGAACATTCAGACAATAATATACATATGTGCTAATTCATTAGTTGTAAAAAAAACTCAATGAGACGTGTGTTGTCCTTTTTTCCAACATGGTTCCATATATCGTTAAGGGAAATGTCTAACAAAGGAAAACAAATTGCGCAACTCAGATATAGTTTAACTACATTCAACAATATAACAGAACACAATTGAGAAAATATATTGTATGGTTACTGATGCATGTAAAATGCATACATGAACTTTGCATTATATTACTTATATTTCAATCATATTTGCATCATATAAGGGTTATATCATTGTTTTATATTAATTTTGGGAATATTTCACAGTTTCCCTATTTTTCTGGAATTAACCCTGCATTGGCAGAAAACCCTATTTTCTATATTTTTATGTTTCAGGGACCCAAACGACGTCCAAATGACCTAATATTTCACGGGCATCAGTTTTTGGAAGGAACGAAGCGTAGGAGCGAAGGAAGCGAACAAACGGAGACCCGAGGGCCGAAAGAGGTGGGCCCACGCGGCTAGATTCCTTGGCCGCGTGGGACCCCCTATCCTGGGCCTCGAGCCTCCGATGCCATCGATCTTCGTCCCCGTGCCTTCGTCTTGACCTAAAAACGACTATAAAAATAGTCCCCTGACGGCTTTCGGAAGGGAGCGCCGCAGAAACACAAAACTACGAAACAGAAGACTTGGAGCTGCAGATTGGAGGGGGGAAACTCCGACAGGGCGCTGCCGGGGTGGTCTCCATCTTCTCCAACATCTCCACCATCATCACCATGATGAAGGGGGAGTAGTCCACCCCCTGGACTTTGGGTTTGTGGTGGTAACTTGATCTAATCTCTCTATGTATGATCATTCTTGAAGTCCATATGATGTGCCTTGCATAAGTATGGATCTATCTATGTAATTCCAATGGTGGATATTGTGGTATGAGATGATATTTGTTATGCATTTACCGTTGGGTTGGATCTTTTATGACTTGTCATACTTTGGAGATATTCTATGATGCATGTGATGGTTCGATTTATGCATAATGCCTTGTTTATCCATGTCATGAGGTGATTGACACCACCAAGTGTAGATAGATGAGAGAGATGTGGTCATGCACACAAAATATGAATCATTGCACTAGTGCTTAGAATATTATCCATTATGAAGTATGATGTATGTAGGCACGGGATGGCCGATGTGACAACGGCATATGTATTGAGTGACACAATACAGCCCAACATCCTTTATCTGGGGGTAAAAAGGAAGAAGTATGATGTGGGAGTTACAACAAACCACGCTAGCCTTACGAGGGTGACCTAGCAACACAAATGATTATTTTCTTTCAACTATATGTTTTAGGACATGTAACCGTCATAGAAGTTTACCATTAAAGCATGACAATTGTGTGTACTTTTTATCTATAATATGATAATCACCATAGATGGGAGAGAGGATTGAGTGAACTCATGAACCCATGTCCATTGTTCCTATAAGAGAAAACCTTTGTCTTGTCCTCTTGCATTGAAGAGGATTGGGACACTTTTACATTCTTGTTTTGTTACATTAAACTTCCATCCATTAAATCAACCATCTTGTTCTTTAAACTTGTTTAGTGCATAATCAACTAAAACTTGTGACACTTTAGTTGTAGGGAATATATAACTTTTCCTTCTTGCTCCTGCGGATCGATACCCTACTTCCACATTGAGAGGTGCTACAGTGATCCCCTGCTCTTGGGGGTTATCAGTTACTAATGGTAACTAAGTAATATAAAACATAAAGAAGTGAGCCTAATTTACTTGGATAGGGGTGTGGCTGTAGAATCCAGCCACCTAGGTTCATATCCTCACAGTCGTAGATTTGTGTTTTTATTATTTCATCGTTGGAGCGAACCCCCCTACCGCATTCCTTTTGAAAATGTAATATATATAGAGCACATATTTGTTAAAACCATGATACGATAAAAGTATTAATAAGTATAAAGTTTTAGTACAATTATAGTTAATTTAAATTGCACCGGGTCCAAATTTTAAGTTTAATAGAAACATCGCTACCCCAACCTAAGAAGACCTGAAAATATTCAAGGCAACGAACTTACCATCGAATTCACAGAAGGCCTACCATCTCCTTAGTTTTGATTGCACGCTTAGCCAAGTTTTGGGAGGAGTGATACGTCTCAAACGTATCTATAATTTTTGATGTTCCATGCTTGTTTTATACCAATTGCTACATGTTTTGCATCTACTTTATATCACTTTTATACATTTTTTGGGACTAACCTATTAACAAGATGCCGAAGTGCCAGTTCCTGTTTTCTGTTGTTTTTGTATTCCAGAAAAGCTAGTCTGGAAATATTCTCGGAATTGGACGAAACTTCACGGGGGTCCCTATTTTACCAGAACTCACCTGAAGGACCGAAGGAGCAACAGAGGAGGGCCACCAGGGCCCCACACGCACCTAGGGCGTGGGGCCCCCTCTGCCGCGCCCTAGGGTGGTGTGGGCCCCTCTGGGGTCGCCAGCCGTCGCCCTTTCGCCTACTTATTCCCCCCGACGCGAAAACCCTAAATGCCTGAGCAAATATCCACGAAAAGTTCCAGAGACGCCGCCGCCGTCAACCCTAGCTCGGGAGGGTTCAGAACCTCTTCCCGGCACCCTGCCGGAGAGGGGAATCATCACCGGAGGCTTCTACATCGCCATGACTGCCTCCGGAGTGATGCGTGAGTAGTTCATCCTTGGACTACGGGCCCATAGCAGTAGCTAGATGGTTGTCTCTCCACTTTGTGCCATCATGTTTAGATCTTGTGAGCTGCCCTACATGATCAAGATCATATTATTGTAATGCTACATGTTGTGTTTGCTAGGATCCGATGAATATTGAATACTATGTCAAGTTGATTATCAATCTATCTTATATGTTATTTAAGATCTTGCATGCTGAAAGGACACGTATGTCGCCTAGAGGGGGGGGGTGAATAGGCGATTAAAATTCTTTGCGGTTTAGGCTTGAATAAATGCGGAATAAAACTAGCGTTTAATTTATCAAGCACGAAACCTAAACAAGCTAGGTTAACCTATGTGCACCAAC
Source organism: Poa pratensis (assembly GCA_947311845.1). Classification (NCBI taxonomy): domain Eukaryota; kingdom Viridiplantae; phylum Streptophyta; class Magnoliopsida; order Poales; family Poaceae; genus Poa; species Poa pratensis. The sequence goes on along the minus strand of CAMZMU010000046.1, from coordinate 39,139,098 downwards.
AACTTATGCTAAACAAGATAAGCAAATATGTGATAGCAAGATATATTACTTCAAGCTCGATGGCTATCACAAAGTAAATAGCATAAGTAAGAAGCTCGGGTATAGAAATACCGAGGCACTTGGAGATGATGATTTATCCCGAAGTTCACTTCCCAATGGAAGCTACGTCTCCGTTGGAGCGGTGCGGAGTCACAAAGTGATCCCCGAATAGCCGTCAAATGGCACACCGTAATCTCCTTCGTGCCTCCACCAATGCGGAGTGCCACGAACCACTATGGGACACTTGAGGGTGGTCACCGAACCCGTACAAGGATGAGGCACACTCCACAACTTAATTGGAGGCTCTCACCGAATTCCCGCGGCTCCCAAAGCCACAAGAATCACAAGGTTGGGGCGCGACTCCACAACTTAATTGGAGGCTCCCAACTATCCCGCGAGCCACCAAAACTCCGAGATCAACAAGGACCGTCTAGGGCACTCCAAGTACCCAAGAGGACAAGCTCTAGGGCACCCCAAGTACCCAAGAGTAACAAGCTTCTCAACTTCGATTTCCACGTATCACCGTGGAGAACTCAAACCGATGCAACCGATGCAAGAAGGCAAGACCACTAGAAGTGGTCAAATCCTTCACTCCCAAATCCCACCAAAAGCAACTAATGCTTGTGGGGGGAGAAGAGAGGAAGAACAAGGAAGAACTCAACAAATGGAACTTCAAGATCACGATCTACTAGGTTCCCCTCACTTAGAGGAGGAATGGATTGGATGAATATGTAGATCTTGATCTCCTCTCAAATTCCCTCAAAGATATGCAAGAATCATGGGAGGGATTGAGAGGAAGGCAAGCTTTTCCAAAGGTCAACAATGGAGGAGAGAGAGGGGAAAAGCTAGCTCAAGAGATAAGAGAACCGTTGGGGAAGAAACCCCTTAAAAAGGTCCTCTCAAAAATCTGCCCGTTGCAGACGAAAAAAGGCCGCAGCGGTAGTACCGGGCCTCGCCCGGTAGTACCGGTTGTGTTGTCTCGAGGAAGAACGAAGACCAGTCAGCGCTCCCTGACTCGGCGCGCAACGGTAGTACCGGACCACCTGGCCCGGTAGTGCTCCCTTCCCGGTAGTACCGCGCCACTACCGGGGCAACTACCGGGTTAAAACTTCGAGAGGCAGAGAGCCATCCGGAGATCGGTACTGGGCCCGGTACTGGCCGCGGTAGTTCCGCAAGGGGTCACCCGGTAGTACCGGGCGAGGGTCGGTACTACCGGCCTAAGAAGAAACTGCAGAACCAGGAAAGGAGAACCGCAATAACTTTTGCAAGGAAGCTCCAAACGAGATGAATCCAATTCTGTTGGAAAGGTAGCGACAAGAGCATTATTACAAAAAGTGGAAATATTAAGGGTCAAAATATAGAGGGGATACCACACATGGGAAGGTGTGGACCCTATCTCGAAGGTGGACCGATAATATTTCCAACCAGAAAACGCAACAAGTTTTCCATACGAAATCCGTTTTCGGAGAACTTGGGCTTGTCATGAAGATCACAACAAGCACCAAAACCTAACAAGGAGAAAATCCAAATAAGAACCAAGAAAGATGATGAAGGCAAGTATGCAAAGGTTTGAGCTCTCTCCAACTGATACGCTAAAGCTCAATCGAGAGCCCCTCTTGATAGTACGGTATCTATCCTATAACCCGGTCTCCCAACTAGTACCACGAGACCGGTAAAATAGAAACCCTATCATACCTTTGCCTTGCGCATTCCACTTGAGCTAGATGACGTCGATCTTGATCTCTTCAAGTGGACCACCTTTCTTGATTGCGCTTCGCTTGGTGAAGACTCAAACATTGCTCCCCCATACTCCACTATGGGAGAGCCTCTCTTAGGCACATCTTCACATGAACATTATCTCTAAATGGGTGGCAAGCTTCAAGCCTAGGATTTCTTCGAGATGCTCCTCTTGAACTTGCGCTTCTCAACATTGATGACGATCACCACTTTACGTCATCGATCATGGGCCATATGAAATCTTCATTTGATGCAAGCCCATAGAAAGATACCTAACCACACATAGAAATGCTACACACATATCATGGGTTAGTTCACAAAGCTATATGGACAATTGCTTACCATACCAAGAGATACATGATCCCACTTGGTACATCTTGTAGCTTTGTGTGTTGATCAATACTTGATCAACCTTGTATCTTTTTTCTCTTTTCAATAGATGATGTCTTGAAGATAACCATGAATGATCACATAATTCTTTTCTTCAAGACATACTTGCAATATGCTCAACTCTATGATCTTGATGCCAAATACTTCATTATATCAATATACTCATGGCATCAACCTTGAATCCAACATATGGAGTTCAAGCATGGTCTATGGACAAACACTACAAGTAAAACTCAATGCAACCATTAGTCCATAGGGATTGTCATTAATTACCAAAACCACACATGGGGCGCGCATGCCCTTTCAATCTCCCCCATTTTGGTAATTGATGACAATCTCTTTTACAAGGGTTTATATAATGAATTAAGCAACTATGCAAATCAACAAGCATAGATGCATGAGCATGAAAGGTAAATGCTTATGACCAAAACAAAAGCATAACACCAAATTCCCTTAAACCCTATAAAACTTCTCCCCCATTGGCATCCATTTCCAAAATGGGCGAAAAATCTTAGAAGGTCAATATAGTATGAGCTCCCCCATAACGTGTGCATTTCTCAAAATATGAGTGGAATCAAATACACATATCCAATGACGAATAGTTGGAGAGAGCACAAACTATATTGAGGATCCAAAGATTGCAAAAGAATGATATGGAAAACTTTTTACAATTTTCCAAATAAAAAGTGAGCAATCAAAAAGATCCAACTAACCAAATAAACACAAGATATTATGATTTGAGCAAAAGAGTGTTTTAAAAGAAATAGAGGAGCTCCCCAATATTTGTACACAATTTAGAATTATTGTATTTGAATACAAGGTGTACAAACATGGAATCCTCACTCCTTCGGTATCCTCTAAAACACAAAATCAAATGGATTCACAAGCTCAATAAGATGCAAAAGAAAAACAAAGCTTGTGTCATATCCCAAGGTGAAGATTATTGACTTGTAAAGACAAGCATGAGGTTAAGGATATTCACCAAGATGAGTGCACCAAGATGTGATAAAATAGGATATGCACTCATAAACCAAATTCTTTTCGGAGTCACACCAAAGAAAGAAAGGGAATAAAAGAGGTGACACCGAAGAATTAGGATCTCTAGTAAAGATGTAATTTCTCTCATGTATATAAGTTTCTAAGTGTACAACAATCATGAGATATATATCCACAAAGAAACATGTACACATAAAATTAGTTACTAAAGGAAAGAACAAGATATCCAAAATAAAGTCATATATTATACACATATGATAGTTGTGTAGGATCATAGCCCATAGCTCAATGATTTCATATTGTGTAATAATGAACTTCAAATTCAACCTCAACACAAGCATCACAAATATCACTAAGGGAAAAGGAGATAGTTGGGATGCATTGAGGAAATCAACAAGTATCATAAGAGCCGAATAGAATTTGCAATAGCTACAACAAAGGCAAATAAATACTTTTCATGCCATGATGCAACCTACACAAGGTTAGATGCTAGAAAAATATGCATGAGGGTGAATACTTGTTACCGAGATGACATTGGGTTGATGTAGTAGATAAAATTTCATCAACCATCCTCGCTTGGCTCCAATAAGCATGTGGTGAAGATACTTTCATTGTAAATGAGACAAGCATCCAATGCATCTCCATTTACCTAAAACACATTCAAGTAAAATTGTTCCCAAACTAATTGGGTCCAAGTAGTTAGTCAAACTACAATACATAGAAGGAACTCCACATAAATATGTGCATATAGATATGAAATTGAATTTCATGCACATCTTAGCCGATTTAGGATTTCGTGGAGTTTCCCCTATATATTGGCACAAAGAAGGAAAGCATGCCATAAAATAAACATGGAGTAGATATGCATGCCTATGACCTTCAATAACCAAAGGGAGATACAATTTGGACAAAATATCAAGAAATCAAGGGAGGTCCAAATTATATCAAAGATCCAAATCAAAAATTGATTTAGAGAAGCCAATTGAAAGTAAAACAAACCAACATATGATTGATGACATACCAATTGGACAAAGATATCAAAATGAAAATAGGATACCAATTAATCAATAAATAAAGGGACTAGATATCAAATTCCCAAAGATAGATACCAATTGAGATTAACTCTCAAAAAGAGCGAGGTTCTAACAAATAAACCATCCCTCTACACTTTTCATGATGGCACAAAGTACCAAGCCGAAAAGGTTTGTCTACCATGAGACATGTCATCGGGATCAAGGACCAATGGAAAGGATCAAATACCAATAAAATATAAATAGTGTTTAAAAGGATACTTGATAGCTCTCCCAACAAAAGTGCATTATTTATGATCTTGTATTTGAATACACATTGCACACACATGGAATAATCGCTCTCAAATATCTATTCAAACACTAGTCATATATCAAGAAAAAGCAATAAGATCCAATATTAATGAAAATATAAGTTGTACTCAATATAGGATAGCTCACCCAAGAATAGTGCATTATCTATAAGTAACCTTTGAATGCAAGGTGCACAATGATGGGATCAATGCCTCTCCTACATCAAATAAAACACTAGGAAGTTTGAGTAAAACTAAATGATCCACAAGAGGTAAAGAAGACAATGGGAGTTAAAACAAATTAATTTTTGGCAAGAAATAAGGCAATAAAATCAAGAGCCAATATGAAGATGATCTACACATTTCACCACAGTTTTGACTATCAATTGTCATGGAGTATATGTAGTAATTTCTTAGTGGTGTATTGGATTGATATTCAAGATTATCTTCACAACCAATAAGCACATGGTGAAGGATAAGATTTAAACACGATGCTTATGTAGATAAATGTTCTTGATAGCTTCAAATATTCACGCGATAATGCAAAGCAACTACAAAGAGTGCTTTGAAGCGATCGGTTTCCCAAAGAGATATATGAGAACATATTTAGAGGAAAACCTTACCAAGAACATTCATCACCAACAATATCCAAAGTGTGAGTAAGTAAAAACATTTAAGGAAAAGGGAACTTGTCATGCGCTCACTATTGGTCAATTGTCCAGCTGTAATTTGTTCACCCAACATGTTAGTTATCTTTTATGGAGAGACACCACTAGTGAACTGTGGACCCCGGTCCATTCTTTTACACTGATTAAACAACCATAAACTACAAACTGATCCTTTTTCATTCTCTGCAATTTAATACTCATTTTCCACACCATACGTTTAATCCTTTATTTTCAGCAAGCCGGTGAGATTGACAACCTCACTGTTTCATTGGGGCAAAGTAGTTTGATTGTGTTGTGTGCAGATTCCATGTTGGTGATCGTATTGCGCCGTGCGAGCCACCAACAACCTTCTGAAGAGTTGCTGCTCCTACTGGTTCAATAACCTTGGTTTCTTTCTGAGGGAAAACTTGCTGTTGAACTGCATCATACCTTCCTCTTGGGGTCTCCCAACGAGTGTGTGATTCACGCCATCAAGCTCTTTTTCTGGCGCCGTTGCCGGGGAGTTAGAAGCGCTTCAGCAGACTACCACTATTTGCTCTCCCGTCAACAGCTCTTTTTCTGGCGCCGTTGCCGAGGAGACAGCAGTCTTCTGCAAGGGGAGTTTCACGCTTCCAATCTCTTTACTTTGTTTTTGTCTTGCTTAGTTTATTTTATTTTATCTTGTTTGCTTTCAATTATCAAAAACACAAAAAAATTAGTTACTTGCATTTAGTTTATTTTCAGTTTTGTTTTCTGTTAGTTATCATGTCTGGTTCGGCTCATCATGTTTCGGTTCCTGAAGTTGAGGTTCGATCTTTTAAGCAACAAAGTGGAGAAAGTTTGAAAGATGCTTGGTATAGAATCAGCGATGCTCATCGTAGGTGTACTAAAAAATATTCCACTATGATCCTGCTTAGAAATTTTTATGTTGGCATAACTAGCTGGTATAGATATGTCTTGGACACTTTGACGGAGGTAACTTTCTTGGTACCCTGCGTTGGAAGCTAGTTATATTATTGAGAGTCTAGTAGGAACACCACCTGTTAGTAACATTAAAAATGAGATCACCTTGGAAGATGTTATAAAGAAATTGGAGTCTATAGAGAAAAATTTGCCAAATCTCCTTGATAGTACTAGCAAAGTTGATGAATCACTGGGAACCATTAATGAAAGAATTGCTGTTTTAGAAACTAGTACTATTCAAGATAATCAAAATCTTAGGATTGGTGAATTAGAGGAGGCTATGGATGTAATAAGTTCTACTTTTACCTCTTTAAAACTAAAAAGCAAAAGGCTTTTGTGGGGAGAGAGCAAAAATTTATGTATGTGCCAAAAATTTCTAAACCAAAACCCACGGGTGTGTTTAAAACGGATAACGTGTTCAATGAGCTTGAGGGTGAGTCACATAATGGTCTATTTAAATTTTCTTCCCAAGAATTACGTAAACTAAAAAGTCCTAGTGTGACAAACCCTGTTCTTGATGAAGCTTTTGATGAATTAGACCTTTCTTCACTTGGTAATACTTGATGCATGCTTTGTGCCTAGCTAAAAGGCGTTAAAGAAAAGCGCTTATGGGAGGCAACCCATTATTTTTTTTCTGCAATTTTTCTTTTATTGAGTCAAGGAGGATGTTTACTTCTGTAGCAACTCCTTTGTATCTTTATTTTCTCGCATTGTTGTGCCAAGAGTAGCCTCTAATGTTAAGATGATGCTTAATTTTGATTGCTGCGCAGAAACAGATTTTTGCTGTTCACTGTACGAAATTCCTAAAATCACCAGATTGTTAATTAAATCTGAAATTTTTGTGCGTAATCTTTATGAATGTCTGAATCTTTCATTAGTTCAGAGTTTTCGATCTGAGCGTCGTAAGTGCCTCGAAAAAATTCGTCTTTGCGGACTGTTCTGTTTTAGACAGATTATGCCTTTTTATTTTGCATTCTCTCTTTTACTAGTGTTGAGTGAAATTCTTTTTTGGGTGGAAGAGCTTCACATAACATCAGTGGCTGTAGCTAATGTTTAAAGTAACAAATCATATTGCGTCTTTATAGAACATGTGATTTTTGATTATGCACTAACCCTCTAATGAGATCTACTTTTGGTGACGGAAGTTTTCAAGGGTCAAGAGAGAAGGATGATATAATAGGATCAAGAAGAGTGAAGAGCTTAAGCTTGGGGAGGCTCCCATGGATCTCCCCAGCATATTTCAAGAAGACTCAAGCGTCTAAGCTTGGGGATGCCCAAGGCATCCCCTTCTTCATCGTCAAAATTATCAGGTCATCTCTAGTGAAACTATATTTTAATTCTTTCACATCATATGTGCTTTTCTTGGAGCGTCTGTGTGCTTTTATTTTCAGTATTGCATTTTTATTTTCAATAAAGCTTGACTGGACCCTAGCATTCTTGATTGGGAGAGAGACACGCTCCGCTTTTTCATGAGAATACTCCTATTCTTCACTTATATTTGTTGAGTATTCATATCTAGCGCTGTTCAGCTTTTAGCTCTTGTTTTCATGTATCTCTTGTCAGAGCTATTAGCTTTCTTTTGTAGAAAGTACTCTCTTGCTTCACTTATATTTGTTTGGAGAGTTGATGAAATAAATTGATTGGTGTTTGGTTGGTTCAGAAAATGTTGCATGTGGTAATTGGTATAAGGAAAAACTTGCTTAATCTTGTAGATCACTAAAATGGATAACTTGATGCTTGTCAATTGTTTTGAGTTAACAAGTAGATCATGATTAAATTGTGCATCACATGAGTTAAGCCTATTAGTGAAGAACTACCGTAAAGCTTGTTGAAAATTTGGTTTGCATCGGTGGTATCTCTAAGGTCTAGATATTTTCTAATAACAGGGTTTGGTTAACAAGGAAGACGGTATGAAGTCTTATAACGTTTGCAATATGTTTGTCATATAAAACTTGGTGTACGGGTTGATATTCTTGTTTGCTTACATAACCTTGCTAGCCTAAACTCTGTACTGAGAGGGAATGCTTCTCGTGCATCCAAATCCTTGAGCCAAAATCCATGCCATTTGTGTCCACCATAACTACCTATATGTGGTATTTCCTTGCCACTCCAAGTAAATTTTTCATGTGCTACCTTTAAATTATTCAAAATGTTATTATTCCCTTTTTGTGTCAATGTTTACTAGCTCATGAGGAATTAGTGTGGTTATTCTTTATTCTATTTGTCGAATGGACTTTTACACCTGGACTAGTGGCATATACATCCGCTTATCCAATAACTTGCAAAAAGAGCTGGCAACGGGGTGCCCAGTCCCAATTAATTACAACTTTAACCAATTAATTCTCTTCACACTTTTGCCCTGATTCATCAGTAAGCAATGACAAACAGTGAAATACCTGAATGTGTGTAAACCAAAGAGAAAGAGGGATGATCTGCCTTGCTGGTAGAAATAACGTCCTTCATGGGAGCCGCTCTTAAAAGTCCGTTCGACAGGTAGAATACTGTTCTCACCCGCTACCATTCGTTGACAATTAACAAACACCTCTCAAAAATAGATACTCCTCCATGGTATGTGATTGATGGAAGGCACCCGAGGATTCGGTTAGCCATGGCTTGTGTTAGCAAGGTTGGGAGGAGTATCAAATATTTTATGCAATCTCTATATGCTTTCAAAAACCTAAAAGCTCTAGCACATGATTTAATCCCTGCTTCCCTCTGCGAAGGGCCTTTCTTTTACTTTTATGTTGAGTCAGTTTTCCTATTCTTTCTGTCTTCCACAAGCAAACACTAGTGTCAACTTTGTTACAACATGCGTTATATGCAATGTATTGGACTTGTTATACTACTTTGTGTTGACAATATCCATGAGATAAATATGTTGAAAGTTGAAGCAAATGCTGAAACTAAATTCTTCCTTTGTGTTGATTAAATACCTTTTATTAGAAACTATTGCTTTATGAGTTAACACTTATGCAAAACTGTTTGATGCTTGTCTCGAAAGTACTATTCATGAAAACGTTTAGCTTGTGTGATTCATTGTTTACTCATTATCTATTTGGTAGCAAATTATAGACCATTGACTTGGATCACTTCATTCATTTACATGTGCCTTGCAATATTATATGATCAAGATTATGATAGTAGCATGTCACCTCAAAAATTATTTTGTTTTTATCGTTTACCTACTCGAGGACGAGTAGGAACTAAGCTTGGGGATGCTGATACGTCTCAAACGTATCTATAATTTTTGATGTTCCATGCTTGTTTTATACCAATTGCTACATGTTTTGCATCTACTTTATATCACTTTTATACATTTTTTGGGACTAACCTATTAACAAGATGCCGAAGTGCCAGTTCCTGTTTTCTGCTGTTTTTGTATTCCAGAAAAGCTAGTCTGGAAATATTCTCGGAATTGGACGAAACTACACGGGGGTCCCTATTTTTCCAGAACACACTGACGGACGAAGGAGCACAGAGGAGGGCCACCAGGGCCCCACACACCTAGGGCGCGGGCCCCCCTCTGCCGCGCCCTAGGGTGGTGTGGGCCCCTCGGGGGTCGCAGCCGCCGCCCTTTCGCCTACTTATTCCCCCCGACGCGAAAACCCTAAGTACCTGAGCAAATATCCACGAAAAGTTCCAGAGACGCCGCCGCCGTCAACCCTAGCTCGGGAGGGTTCAGAACCTCTTCCCGGCACCCTGCCGGAGAGGGGAATCGTCACCGGAGGCTTCTACATCGCCATGCCTGCCTCCGGAGTGATGCGTGAGTAGTTCATCCTTGGACTACGGGTCCATAGCAGTAGCTAGATGGTTGTCTCTCCACTTTGTGCCATCATGTTTAGATCTTGTGAGCTGCCCTACATGATCAAGATCATATTATTGTAATGCTACATGTTGTGTTTGCTGGGATCCGATGAATATTGAATATTATGTCAAGTTGATTATCAATCTATCTTATATGTTATTTAAGATCTTGCATGCTTTCCGTTACTCGTAGATGCTTTGGCCAAGTAGATGCTTGTAACTCCAAGAGAGAGTATTTATGCTAGATAGTGGGTTCATGTCTCCGTTTAACCTGGGACAGTGACAGAAAGTTCTAAGGTTGTGGATGTGCTGTTGCCACTAGGGATAACCTAACGATGCTATGTCCACGGGCATATGTGTTTGTTTACATTACGCACTTTACTTAATGCAATTATCCGTTGCTTGCAACTTAATACCAACGGGGGACTCGGATGACAACCCGGCGGTGGATTATTAGTCATAGATGCTGTTGGATAACGGTCTATGTATTTGTCGTAATGCCCAATTAAATATCATAGTAGTCAACATGTCATGTATATGCATTGTCATGCGCTCACTATTCGTCAATTGCCCAGCTGTAATTTGTTCACCCAACATGTTAGTTATCTTTTATGGAGAGACACCACTAGTGAACTGTGGACCCCGGTCCATTCTTTTACACTGATTAAACAACCACAAACTGCAAACTGTTCCTTTTTCATTCTCTGCAATTTAATACTCATTTTCCACACCATACGTTTAATCCTTTGTTTTCAGCAAGCCAGTGAGATTGACAACCTCACTGTTTCGTTGGGGCAAAGTAGTTTGATTGTGTTGTGTGCAGATTCCACGTTGGTGATCGTATTGCGCCGTGCGAGCCACCAACAACCTTCTGAAGAGTTGCTGCTCCTACTGGTTCGATAACCTTGGTTTCTTTCTGAGGGAAAACTTGCTGCTGAACTGCATCATACCTTCCTCTTGGGGTCTCCCAACGAGCGTGTGATTCACGCCATCAAGGAGTCAAAGTTTTTCGGCTAAAACCTCCTTATCATGCAACTTAGAATGGGAAGAATTTTTCAATGCTCGATACTGAAACCATCAAATAAATAGTTTCGGGTATCATCAAAATTAAAACTGAGCTTTAAATTATTAGTTAAAGCTCATACCAGTCAATTATCGTTTGCTTTTCTACCCCGTTGTTCCCTATTTTCTTTGCTTTGTTAGATCAACACCTAGGAAATATTTCGCAGACATTACTTGTATCATTTTCTGGACATTCAAGAAATTATACAATGTATATCTAGACGTATGAAAACAGCATACCCACAAGTTTATTGCAAGCAATATGTGTTCATTCTTGTGTCCTTTCCTCCTCAAAAGTAGCTCAAGTGATTTTAGTCAGGTGCTACATACAACCGAAACAATATTTATTATAACTATTTATATGCAATCCATTTGTAACATGTAAGGCAAAGAAGTGGTAGAAGCATTTTGGTCGTCAGTTGTTGCGCAGTTGTGATCAGGTGTGTATAAAAAAGTCTGAGAGTGTAAGAAGAGTAGCAATTCATTATAGTGCAGTGTGTTCTACAAGGAGCAGGACATGGATCTCCCGGCCTTTATTTTGAATTTCTCAGAGAATCGTTCAATGTTGATCCTTCACAAAGGTGAAAAAATGGGAAATTTAAGTTGCAATCTTCCTGATGGTGTCGAGTGATCATGACAAAAATATGTATGCTTCCCATGTTTAATACTAGACTTTGTGGAATACTAAACGATCTGAACTACGCCGTTATCTTCGGGGATGGGCCAAAAAGATAAAGGCCATATATTGGATTCAAGGTTGAGAAAATTGGATCAAGTGATGAACAATGTGATGTTCAAGGTGTGATCCGAAGAATGGTCATGATTGTGTTGAGCCTATAGCAATTATGACGACAAGAAGAAAATTGTGTTAACATTCATGCCTACCTTAAAGACATTATCATAATGAAGAGGGAAGAATAAATACAAGGTTGATCAAAAGAAAGTGCAAAGAGTGGATTCTAGTTGATCAACACACAAAGCTAGATGATATACCAAGTGAGATCAAATGAGCTCGTGGTACGGTAAGCTAATGATTGGATTTGTGTGAAACTTTGGGCAAGCTTCAGGAGCCTCCAATTAAGTCTTGGAGATCTTCCCGAACAATTTGTTAAGGTTAGGTCGCCGCCTTCAACAAGATCTCATAGTGGATTGAGTTATTTCGCAAGGAGAATAGGGCGAGACTTTGTGGCGTTGGTGAGCCTTTGTGGCACCACACCTCACCAACAAAGAGGAACTTCCATTGGAAAGGAAATCTGGAAACTACATATTTCTCTTCACCTGTCCTGGTTACCTCTTATCCGAACTTCACTACTTATACATTAACTTTCTGATAGTGATTGAATATGTTTTGCTATCCCTTTGTGGGTTATCTTGTCTAGCATAAGTTAATGGTGTACATAGTTGATACTAGCTTATTTTTGTTTTGTGCTTGATAAATTCACGCTAGTTTTATTCTGTATTTATTCAATCTAAAATGTAATTGGTTTAAATCACCTATTCACCTCCTCTAGGCGACATAAGTGTCCTTTGAGGTGGCTCGAGGATCATACGATGGTAGTGCCACAGCATTTTGAGGATGGCCATGTGTGTTGTTGATGTTGGCGTGCTACCTACACCTCGATGTTTGAAATTGATATGTACCTCTGTGGGTGAGGTCACATCAGCTAGGGGTGGCACGATGATTTATCGTCGTCGAAGTTGTGTAGAGCCAAAATTGGCTTCACAATTGGCGCCTCTCGAGGCAGTAGCAAGCTCATGTCATATGCAAATCAAACAAGGGATCAAGGATCAGGTGAAGAAATGACGGTTAGGAAAGGAGGAGAAATCGGAGAATGATTCAAGCAAATCTCAGTAGGGACTATGTGGAATGATGGTTGCGGGTGGCGTGGTTTGGGAATAAGTTATGGTGCTTTGTATATGTGGAGGGCTGTGACGATTAGGTTCATAGTTCGTCTTCGGCTCTGTTTCCACCGTCTTATTTAGACATGTTCTTGTGTGAGGAAGGGGATGGAGTGTACCAGTCTGTGGACCCAAGAGGGAGGTTGCTTCGCGAGCCGACCCTTGGTGGTTGACGGAGGTGGATTGACCTTGGAGATGCGTTGAAAAATTATCGCTCTCTCCTACTGCCAATAATTGGGACACATTATTTCTTTTTATTACCAAAAAATGGTGGCCCCGAGGGAAGATTCCAGGACTCTATGTCAATTCAGCCATAGACACCGAATACAGACGATAAACCCATTCGAACATCTCATTCATGCGACACGTACAATGTCAAGTGTGGACTCATCAATACCACTTCCAGCTTCATCAGTTTCCACATAAGATCAACATTGTGTATAAATCTGGGATGTTTTTTCAACCTTTTCATCATAAAAGCAAAGAGTTCTCTCCAGCGCTCTGTAATGGCTACAAGAACAAACATTATGCCAAGCATCTACTACAGGTTACCAAATCACATGTTGTTCTACCGATGTAACTTGTCGATTGGGATAACAACCATCTACTTTTTTTTGCTCCCTCCCCTCTTTACATCTGGAATAAGTTGTAATACTGATGCACAATGCTGATTATTCGAATATATGCACACGTTCAGAAGTGTGTAGGACACAATGCGGATAAAGCAAAAATAACAGCAATTGCAACTAATGAAATAGTAGCATCAATGCACGTTAAGATTAATAACTATACTAGCAACTACTAATCTTTTACTATTAAATGGGAGTTTGTACGTACCTAATCTGGCAGAAAATTCTCCCATCCTTCGTCCGCCGAATGATTCTGCCGATGGCTTCGCGAGCGTGACACATATGGGCCAAGTCTTTTACTATTAAATGGGAGTTTGTACGTACCTAATCTGGCAGAAAATTCTGTCATCCTTCGTCCGCCGAACGATTCTGATGATGGCTTCGCGAGCGTGACACATATGGGCCAAGCCCAGCAAAGCCTGCTGGCCCTCGCGCTAACCAGCACGTCGTCGGTATGAACGTAGCCGTCGAGATAGAATCCACGTCTAGGGTTTCTTCTCCGCCACTTCGCTATGCAGTTGATCGGCGCCGCCTCCCTGCCCCAGCGCACAAGACCGCACCATCAGGTGAAGAAGATGGTCTCCGCCGCCGCCTCATGGTCACGATCTGCGCCGCGCTCGGCCGGGTCGGCATCAGGCTACTGGCCATCGCCGGCCGTGGCCGCCGATCCACCCAATCCACGCACCGCCGGCCTCCTCGCGTGGATGAAGTTTGCCTCCCCTCCCCTCCTCTGCCTCCGTTCTCCATCCTCCACTGCATTGGCATGGCCCTCGTCAAGAGCCGGCAGCTCTGAAGCTTGTAGCGGGTGGCCTTGGTCTCGGGCGCCGCGGAGACAAGCCTCGGCGGAAAGTGCAAGCGGTTCTCCTTGGAGTTGATGGTGTTCTACACCGGAGAAGATGACTCTCTCGGTCAGCATCCCCTCAAGACCTGCTTCTACATCAACGCCTCCCCACACAAGAACTGCATCCACGTTCATAGTTTCAAGAGTAGCCTCCTGGGCCCTGGCCACATACCCTGAATAGTCAGCAAGCCTTGATGGTAAGGAATTCTAGCACTAATCTATGTTCTTAGCCATTTTCAGTACGTGTGTATTTTTTAAAACCTTATGTATTCTTCAGTACCAATTCCAAATCCCTCCTCACTCCAGACGCAATACATCGCATAGTAATTTTCAGTTTCAGTTTATTAGCCATACATGCATGGATCTGCACTTTTGAGTTATTTTTATTTCAACAAAAATCATGTGGACTTGTACTGATCCTCACCTGAATTTTGGTTTAACCTTACATCAACCAGGAGTAATCTTGTATAATATGTTTTTTTTTGTTCATTTACGCTAATCGACAAAGCTGTCCTTGGAAGGCTCAAGCAGTTCAGAGCAATGAACCAGTTCAAGAAGGCGGCACTAAGGGTATGTACTGAGTGTTGCTTCAGTCAAGCAGTCATATCTGAAATCTGAAACCGGGATAGCAGGAAATTCATGATGAACTCACTTTCAATTTGTTCTAGATCAGGGGGCTCAAGGAGATGTTCAACGGCATGGACTCCGACAATAGCGGCACGATAACCGTGGATGAGCTGCGCAAAGGGTTGGCCAAGAAGGGGACCAAGCTCACCGAAGCCGAAGTCCAGCAGCTCATGGAAGCCATAAGCAAAAGACCGGAACATTTCAGCCGGCGACTTATTAACCAATTTGCTCTTAATCACGCATTGCTTGCAGGCGGACGGGAAAGGGACGATCGACTACGACGAGTTCATCACGGCGATGATGCACATGAACAAGACAGACCGGGAGGAGCACCTCTACACCGCTTTCCAGTACTTCGACAAGGACAACAACCAGTGTGTGCATTTGTGGTTTTTGATGCACTTTTGCACGCATTGTTGTTCAAGTTGATATGTGCTTGATTTCCTTATTTGCACAGCTTTCGTTGATCTCAAATACTCTAGGCATAGTGAACAATTGTTCTCACTTGTATACTAATTGTGCATATACTGAATTTGTCCAAGATAAATTCGGATTTGCAGTATCTTGATCTCTTACATGTGGACTACTTGTGTACTAATTGTGCATATACTGAATTGGTCCAAGATAAATTCGGATTTGCAGTATCTTGATCTCTTACATGCATGAGACTGTCTAAGACTTGCCGATGACAGCATGTCCTAATTGTACTTGTGCCTTTTTTTTTGCATTATCCTCTGGAAATGGAGTCTCTGAGACTGTCCCTAAGTCTCTAGACTTGAGCAAAAAGCAACCTCCGAAGCTGTTTCAGAAGGTGAATTTTTTGGGTCAAGTTTCTTTTCTAGAGAGTAACAGAACAATTCTGAATTTCATTTAAGTATAATTGTGGATTTCATTTCAGAATAATTATTGCCTATGTACCTAAAGGCGTCGACCTTATAATTGTGTTGTTTATTGCTATGTTGGAACTTGACCTTCTGTTTTACTAACTTATTGACCCGCTGAAAGAAGGATTGCCATGATTCGCCGCCTATTTATTGATGTAGCAGGGTGTTTTTTTAGGGCTTCAGTTAAGGCACTGCTATCTGAAATAAGTAAAATAAGAATACCTTCAGGTGAACAAATGTAAAACATATCCTGGTAGGAGTGGCGAATTAAACTATCCTGGGGAATGAATTGCATCTTCATATTACTTGAGTGAGACAAATGAGTAGTTTTAGTTAAAATGATGTTGCTTTGTGCTACCTGCATACGCTAAGCATATCATAATCATCTCAGCACTCAGCTCGATGCGTGCTTGAACCAAATATCATTGTAATTTCGTTTGGCAGCACATTAGTGAATCATTCTGTTTTTGAGATAGTTGATGCGTGGTAATATCTTAAGTAGATGAGGATTTTACATCTTTTATTGGCTAATTAAACATTCTAGAGACGTCATGTACATGATCTTTACAACTGAAAAGGATGAAATGTATAGCGTTTTTTCTGTAGCAGATCTACATTTGAACTGACTCTGCCATTTGGATTTAACAACCCCATATTTCTGCTTCTACTATATTGTTTCGTAATTTATTTAACCGTCCTGGTTGCATTAAAAACGTTACACATGCTCAAATCTAAAATACATGGTTTATCTTGTCAAATAGTTTCTTTTCTGCAAATCTTTACTACTTAAAAAACGCCGAAGCGTTGCTCTTTCTGCCTCGGTGCATAGAATGGTCTCAAGGGGCCACAAGATTGTTGATGCCGCTTCTACATCTTGAACTGCACCTCCACCGTGCTCTACTCTATCTCATGGCATTATATATCATGGTAAGAAATAAATTCGTGTAATCACTTTACCTCTTTTTCTTGCAAATCAAAGCATCAAAAGCACTTGTATGTGTATAATTGAGATTATCTTTGGTTGGTGCTTTCAAATTAGCAGTACTTTGTGTTCGAGAAATTAGCGGTACTTTGTTTGTGCATACCTTTGTAATTTAGCCGTACAAAATTATTGTCTGTTTGTTTGATGCTTTCACACTAGCAGCACTTTCTTGTTGCAAACCTTCTGTATTTTTACTGTATATTATAAGGTGTCTATGAAATTCTAGAGCTATATATTTCACTGTGCATTATTGTTGGACATAAGGAGAGGAATAAGAATCTACCTTTAAATTAGTGCCATTCTGCAAGATAGCTTATGTTGAGCTGATTCTGTAATTTGGTTTCCGTAAGACAGTTGTACGTTGTGAACAGCCATGGCCAAGATCCTTTGTTGCAGTAATTAGTGGTATGTTGATTATTCATTTCCTTTTTGTGCTGATGTAGCTCCAGTAAGGACAGAACTATCCAAATGCTCTTGGCAAGGATAGAATATATGAGGGGAAAAAGATAAGAGGGTGGGCTATGCCACCATACCAAGGTAATTTTTTGGAGCATTTGGGAAGAGGTTAATCTTGAAGATAACAGTTTGTTTTCTGGAATGCAGGTTGCATGGAAGAAAGATGTAGGCCTTTGTATATAAGATCATGTACTTCCATTCCCCTACTCCCACGGATTTCGATGTTGTAGCATGCATGCGTTTTTTCTCCTCGAGCAGCGTGCACGACTTTTTCAATGAAATTTCTAGAATTGTTTTCCCCCCGAGTATATATCCACTGTATCTTTTCAACTTCTAGGACAATATGCTTGTATTAATCTAGGACAATATATCCACATGGTAGAGGATCTTATATAAAAAAAGGGAGCTAGAAGGGCACATAGTGGCTGCTAGAGTGGGATGAAGCGGGAGGAACACCCCATTGTCTAGCGCAACATGGTCGAAAGCCTCAAAATTTTGGACAATGCTTAAATTCTTCGATGCTGAGTTTGTCAAACCATGGTTGAAAATTTTACTGTTATTTTGTAACAATGTCCTGGTATTTAGTTAAATTTACGAGCTTGTACAACATAGGGCGAGGTGTATGGCAATTTTTAATTTAGTCACCTCAATGACATTGTTAAGGGGAAATCTTAGTTGAAGAGAGATAATTATATGGGTTGTTGCTTTATGTGCATACGATGTCAACTTGGAGATTTTTTTAATCTAATTTCACTTTAGGAAAAATGGAATATTATTATTTTTAAAAAATACTACTCCTATGTGTTATTATCTTCATACATGTCACGCATATTTTTTTTGAAAACTTTTCAAAATCCCGATCAATACTTGTCACAGTCAACGGAGAGGCTTTATCGGGATCGCTGCACAAGCACTGGCTGCAGGCCTGCAGCGAGACTGCACACCGGCCCCTCCATTGCCATGCATGCCTGCTGGCTGCTGCCTGACGACTGGCCTCAAGTCCAGCGATGCGACACCTGGAAAGGGCACATTCAGGAGCATGCATGTGTGCGTCTCCAGAGTCCAGACTGTGACGACCTCGTGGGGTAAAAGTAAGAAAAAGGAGGTGCATGGACAGATGGATTGGACAGCATGAGCGCCCCACTATTAGCAAAAGCGATCGAGCTGACGAAAAATGATGGCGAGCTACTTGCTTCCCAGGCTTCGCCTGTACCCGAGCTCACTTGAAGCATTGGTGAGCAGAGATGGATGTTTTAGTCTCACGAACCGCCAGAATATAAGACTGTACAAGCAAAGAGATCAATTACCGAGCTCTTAATTAGCAGTAGGACTAGCTACCAATCATCAACGATGTATCTTCCGGCTTAGAACTCGTAATTAAGGTAGAAGAAGAGACAATGACAGAAGGGAGAGTTCAAGGCAACGCTCAGTCAGCTCAGGAGAGGATTAGTTCAGGTGTAAGCATCACATCTTAGCTGGTGCGAGTAGTTGCCATTACCACACTACATGCATGCGGGATGTGCCACAACAGCCTACTCATACAGACTTCCCCGTGGATCATACTATATCTGAACTTAATAGTCGTATTTTTGTGCTTATAATTAATAATACAGTGTATCATCCATGTCTAGTCCTATATTTTGTAGCTTATCATTGATAGTGACCACTCGAGTTCGAAACGACGCTTTGCTCCCAGACTTGCAGTCAATGGGGGGCAGGCAACGACTTCTTCACTGTATAGTATGGTATATTTTGTTTGTTTGTTTGTTGCATGGATTGCGACGTTACGTCGTCTCTCGGATCGTCTGCTGATTGCTGAGACCCAAGTTCGGAAAACAAACACAAAAGGGTTGCCAAATTTGGACGAATCTTACCCGTATTCGACCCAAAATTCCGTAGCGTGCTCCGCATTTTCAGGCTCCGGTTTCATACCGCTGGCTCGTATCTGGAGGGCATCGACGTGAAAAGCTAACAAAACCGAGGGGTGTAACTGCACAAAACCACCTAAAGCCCCAACCACTCTCAGCATCGCTCTGTGTTCGCCTCCCTCCGCGCTCTCACACTGTCCTCCTCAGATCCGGCCACTCCCCTCGCCTCGCCGCCGGCCCCCCCGCGCCACCAAACCCTAGGTCGGACACCCCCCGCAGCGGACTTGCCGGAGGCCGCGCGCGGAAATGGAGGCGGCGCTGGAGGCGGCGCGCGCCAAGGACACCAAGGAGCGGCTGGCCGGGGTGGAGCGCCTGCACGAGGCGCTGGAGGCGGCGGCGCGCCGCGGGCTCACCCCCGCCGAGGTCACGGCGCTCGTAGACACATGCATAGATCTGACGCGGGACGCCAACTTCCGCGTCGCCCAGGGTGGCCTGCAGGCGCTCGCCGCCGCCGCGGTGCTCGCGGGAGAGCACTTTAAGATCCACCTCAACGCGCTCGTCCCCGCAGCTGTCGAGCGGCTCGGGGACGGTAAGCAGCCCGTCCGCGAGGCCGCGCGCCAGCTCCTCGTCACACTCATGGAGGTACGCTCACTTCGTCTGTCGTCTCTGCGGTGTAACGTGTTTGCTCTGAAAGTTGGAAATTTGGGCTAAGAGTTCGATCAGGAGAGGGCTTGTTTTTGGGTATTTCGTACTGCAGACGTGGCCGTTGCCTAGACAAGCTGAGCTGAAGTCTTTTTTTCTTGTTCTGAAATTATACTTGGCGCATCATATAGGATTGTCACTTGTCAGACTTAGTATCCAAGTGAACTACTAGCAGGTTATGTTCGAATTATGTGTTATTGTTCTCCAATACTGTTCCGAAAAATCAATAATGTGGGGAATATCTTCCTTAATTTTGGGCTTCAGGAGGAAAGACAAAATCTTGGTTTCAAACGAAGATTTAAACTTCTTGTATATGGTCTGGTTTATGCCAGACTGTATTGCTCTGTGCTGTTGAGTGTTGAACACTATAATATGCCTAGGTGTTGTGATCATAATGCTTTGGTATTCACAACGTCAATAGATGATGTGTTTTTCTCTTAATGTTACTGTTATTAAAACAGCATTTACAGGTATACTTTCATCTAATGCCTATCAAAGATCAAGCCAGCCATGCTTGCCTTGTTCTCAAAGTTTTAGATTTATTATCGAGTACCTTTCTCACTTCATCCATATCTCAGATTTCTTCGCCAACGATCATTGTCGAAAGGGCTGGGAATTATGCATGGGCTCATAAGAGTTGGAGGGTTCGGGAAGAGTTTGTACTTACAGTGGCAGCTGCTGTTGGACTTTTTGCTTCTACAGAGCTTCTCATGCAACGGGTTTTATTGTCACCTGTAAGTCTAGGCTGAAAGACGATTTATTTTCTTGCAACTTTTTGTGCACATCTCAGACTTCCATAGATAGATATGCTGAGACTATCTGGTTTCACAGGTCTTGCAGTTGATGAATGACTCGAACAAAAGTGTTAGAGAAGCTGCTATATCTTGTATTGAGGTTAGCTGGCTTCACCCACTATATACCTGCTTCTGTTGATGCTTTCATCTTTTTACCTCTCGTATTCCCTTCATTTTGTGCTTTCATATGTTCCAGCATTTATCTTGCTCAACTTCGCAATAGTTCTGACCCACGTCTGCAAGTTGGATAGGCTGAACTTTCCTATACAAGTAGATGTACTCAAACAATTATGCCCTTTACTTCTAGCTGCCTTTTGTTATTCCTCTGCACTGAGTTTTATCTCTTTATGCGTTTTATGATCCTTTTTTTCTAAATAAAAATATTTTATCTAATGTTTCAAAACTCTTGTGTAACTAGTAGCGATACTGACTTAATTGCTGCCTGTACTGCTATCTATGCTATGCAATTGTCATATGGTAGTCCTAATATCACTAGTTATGATTACAGGAAATGTACAAGAACATGGGATCTCAGTTCCATGAAGAGTTGCAGCGCCATAATCTGCCTCCGTACATGGTAGTATGCTTGGTCATCAAATTGTTTTGGGCAGCTGTATTGGCTTGCTAGAAGCTCTTTTTTTAATACTGTTGTTCCACTCTTTGTACATGTGGATATTTTGTACTAGAGTCTGGTACCAGTTTATATGATTGAACTTTATGTGTCCAAATTTTAAAGTTCTGGAAAGAAGTTAACCTGGGTTGTCCTAATTTGTGTATTGTCCAATATCTGCAGCTAAAAGAAATAACATCAAGATTGAATAGAATAGAACCAAAGGTTCCCTCATCTGATGGTACTGCAACGCAATATAAGGTTGCTGAATCTAGATCTGTTAGTGTTAACCCAAAAAGAGGCAGCCCAAGGACAAAAAGCACACCGAGGGAAAGCACATTATTAGGAGGTAAGCTACTAAGCTCTATATTTCCCGTCAGAAGTTCACTCATGAACATTTGAATATATTTGCATTCAACTATGGTTGCAAGCTAGGACACTACTGATTTATAACTGCAATTTGCCAAGGAAAGTCTAGGTAATGTTTTGGGCATGAAGAGATATCTTTTTTTTGGGGGGGGGGGGGGGGGGGGGGGGGTTAATATGAGTGGACATTTGCAAATGCCCAAATGCTTTACCAACTCACATGATAATAGGATGGACTCAGCAATAAGGGCAAACAGAACTTCAGATTGTGGAAATAGAACTTCAGGTTACGTGGCGTGTTGACCATTCCACCGTTTTATACGGTAAGCAGGGTCCACATGCCATATACCCTATCTTCTTCCTCTGTCGCTGACTAGCTTCACCACTCTCCCTGTGGCTACTCATCTCCTTGCGCCACTTGCCGAACACACCTCCTCTCCTCTTCCTCCCATCCCTTGCAAAATCCCAGCCAAGCCAGATCCTCTAGTCCGCGTCCCTGGGTTCTTGTATTTGTGTCACCCCTGACCAGATCTGGTCAAGGTTCAGTGAGAGGAACGAAAGAGCTGGCCACAGGGTTGAGACATGGAGACGGGAGTCACCATTGGAGGCTCAGGGCTGACAGAGATCTTACTATTCAAGCACTTGTGCAGACCAGATCTGTACACAGGATTGAGAAAGGTTCTGCTGGCTGGCTGACACTAGCACGATCTGCACGTCATGTAAGTGGCTAGAGCTAGCAAAACCAGATCTGAGAACTACCATTGAACCAGTTGTCAAGTTTTGCAAAACCTGATTTGTGGACCTTAGTGACCAGGGTGCACAAGTTTGACTCTGGGTGCATTTTACTCTCTACAATCTTAAATGGGCATTGATTTGCAAAATGTAATTTGATCTTATCGAGAAATTATTTCAGAGATACCCGATTAGATGTGTTCCGAGGCAAAATGGGATTCTATTTTCAATACTTGACTAGATGAGTTTGAGGCAAAACAGGACTTTTTTCCAATCTATTGGTACGATCTGTCAAGACAACAGTGGAACGTGGGCACTACGTTGCACTGCTATGGTATTACGTTCACATAATTACCGTGAAAACTAAAAATAAATTCTTAATCTGAAAATGCAGTGGCAGACAGGCAGTTGCTAGGCCATATCACACATCACATGTTTATAACATGCTTATAGGCCCACATGAAATTATGTTTGGAAGCCACAGGACACATATTACATGCATGTCAGTCCTTGTGTCTTTGCAAAGCAAAATATTTTGAATTCATGATCTGGAAGTAATCATGAATGTTACAAGATTTGAAGATTCTTTCATGTATTTGAGATGTATGTTTTTCTTTTATTCAGGTCAATTACTTCTTCAGTTAGTATCTTCTTACCTTTTCAGTATATAAACCTGACACTCATTTGAGCTGTGTTCCCTGAAACTTCTTTTGAGTGTGTAACCTATCGGACCGTCACAAGGAATTGTTACTTTCTCACAAGTCAATGTCCTTCTGGTGATTTTGATAGTTGCCACTTGCTACACATGCAACATATTTCTCTACTGTATTTTGATGTGTTATTTACAGGTGACACAGATATAACAGAAAAACCAGTGGAACCAGTAAGAGTTCACTCAGAGAAAGAATTACTTCGGGAGTTCGAGAAGATCGCAGCTACTCTTGTTCCAGAAAAGGACTGGTCAGTTCGTATTGCTGCCATGCAAAGGATTGAATCCCTTGTCTATGGAGGTTGATGTCCACACCTATATCCTATGTTTCTAAAGAAATCTCTATGCAATTATGCTAGACCATAATTACCTTTGTAGCAAAGATTTTGCTGTAAATCTTGACTGCACAGCTTACTGCATGGTTTTCTAACCAGAGGGGCCCTCGTTAGGATGGAACATTTCCCATTTATTCACTGATAACTATGTTGCCAGTACTAATTATGCTAGGTCCATTTTTTTATAAAATCAGTGGACTATCCTTTAAATCAAACACCCTTTTGTGCAGTAAATATCCTTTTGCATGATCTTTGCCATTGACTCAAAAGGGAACAAATGTATCATAGTCCAGTAACAACGTAATACACTCTTGAGAAATTTGTCAATCTGAACCTCATTTACAGTGGGCAGCAACACTGTTGTCATTCATTGTTTATACATAACTCCTTACTAATATGATGATGGAGGCTTAGTTTTAAAATGTTATATTTCTGTTTTTCCAGGCGCTATTGATTACCCGTCATTTCTTGTGCTCTTGAAGCAGATGGTTCCTCCATTGTCCACTCAGCTAGCTGATCGACGATCTACCATTGTGAAACAGGTATTCATCCATTGATCCTTCTTATGATAAGTACCTTTTCTCTAGAAACCTCATTCAATAAGTATCGAATGGATTACTTACAACAATTTGGTGTATCCCCTATTTGTTGCAAGCAAGATGAGTTGAATAGTGGACACATGAATGTGCTCAAATTGAATACTTACTAGCTCTCTCTCTTTCTTTTATGCCCAGGCATGCCATCTACTTAATGTGCTATCCAAAGAACTCCTTGGTGACTTTGAGCCATGTGCTGAACAATTTATTCCAGTATGTTGTCCTAGCAGGTTACTTTTATATTTTCCTTATATCCTTTTGATACATCTAAACTATTTGTGAAATTTGCAGATGCTTTTTAAGCTTGTCGTCATAACTGTGCTTGTCATTGCTGAATCTGCAGACACCTGCATAAAAACGGTGAGAAAGTTCCATTTCAATATATGTGCATTTCATGGGTGCCATTTGTTTAATATTTTTGCTAATATGGGACGTATTGCAGATCTTACGAAACTGCAAGGTTGCACGAGTTCTTCCTCGTGTAGCTGACACAGCCAAGAATGACCGAAGTGCAATTCTCCGTGCTAGGTGTGTGTGTTCACACTGTCCAGTGTCCATGTTTCTTCAAGTTACTCAAGCTTACGCTCTACTGTACCAGGTGCTGTGAATATGCGCTTCTAATATTGGAGTATTGGGCCGACGCTCCGGAAATACAACGATCAGCTGATTTATATGAAGATCTAATAAAGTGCTGTGTAGCAGATGCAATGAGTGAGGTATGATCTGTTTGCTGACCTGTGATGCATATAGTTTGTTTATTCTTATTTTAAATTAGGGAGGTAAATGCATTACTCAATATTTCACCCTACCAGACACACAACTTCTCTGTGTATGATTGTGGTGTACTAGTGTCTTTAGAATCAAAGGGTCAAGCCACGGTTCCATTCAGTTAAAATGAACCCATCAGAATGTTAGTTTCTTCAAGCTGCAATCCTGCATTGATAACCACTGGGGCCCTGAATCAGCCATTACACTATAACCTAACTGCAACTGGCTGCCGCCACAAATTGAGAGGCGATTGAGATTACATTGCTGAGACAGAATCTATGTGGTGCTAGTTTGCGGTCTTTTTGCAAATATACACATGAAACATTGAATCCATGTAGAAACATGTTAGCTTGTTCGGCATGACAATGAAGAAGATAGGTTGCTTTCTGTTCATAATGTGCAGTAGAGGAATAAAGCAATCTGTTGCTCAGAAACCAGTTAAAGAGCCTACTTCATTGGAAATTGATACCTTTTTTCTCCTGTCACCCTTGCATGCCACCGAAAAGAGGTAGAAGATTAATAATGTGGCAAATGATTAGTCTACATTTTCAATTCATGCTTTATATTCGTAATATATGATGTTGTACCTGCTTATTGATGGACATAATTGTTAGAAGTAAAATAGTTTTTGAACTATCTCATCTCTGATCTCTTTGCTGTGCTGCCTGCTGGTACAGTGGGAGGTTATTGTGGTTCTGTCCACATTCATTCTGATTATTTTTCTCTTTCCATACCCACTGTGCAACTAGGTCCGTGCAACTGCAAGAACTTGCTATAGAATGTTCACAAAAACATGGCCTGAACGCTCACGCCGTCTTTTTATGTTATTCGATCCTGCTATACAGAGGGTACGCCATTCTTCTTTCCTTTTGTGCCTTTTCTCCTCTGACAGTATTATTTTAAGAGTAACACACCCTAAGTTCTAATGTACGATTGGAAACCACTGCAGACAATAAATGATGAGGATGGTGTTCACAAACGTTACGCTTCTCCCTCACTGCGTGAGAAGGTTGTGCAGCCTTCTCGTGCTTTATCTCATGCAAGCGGCACACATATGCCTGGATACAGCACTTCTGCAATTGTTGCAATGGACAAGAGTGCAGCTATTTCTTCTGATTCATCTCTTCCATCGAACAATCTTCGTTTATCACACTCAAAAACAACCAGCAGAATTTCTGAAAGGAGCCTAGAAAGTGTGCTTAACTCTAGCAAAGAGAAGGTTTCTGCCATTGAAAGTCTGCTGAAGGGTGTAAGCATATCAGATAGGCAAAATGTCTCAATCGCACGCTCAACAAGCTTGGACCTTGGTATGATTTAATCCACTTAGTTTTAAATTGCTTTTTAGAAATAATGTATTTCTAGCTTCTTTTTACCTTTTCAGTGTGAATATAGAAATCCAGTTTCTTATTTTTTTTGTAATCCTAGTGCAGGGGTTGATCCTCCGTCATCTCGTGATCCTCCTGTTCCTCTTGCAGCACCAGCTTCAAATCATCTATCACTGCAGAACTCTGCATTCTTGGATTCGACCATTCCTAGCGTCACATCCTCTACTACACGAAATGGAGGTTCCCGCTTACTGGATACAATGACAACACAGTTGGCCACCAAAGAGCGATCAAGGTCACCATATTTGAGTAATCTGTCATCCGAGTCCATGACAGGCTTATCACTACCTTATGTGAGAAGATCTGCTGAGAGGCTTCAAGATGGAGGCCGCATGGATGAGAGTAATGATATCCGGTCAACTAGGCGATTTCCTCAAATGCACATGGAGAAAAACTATGGTGATATACCTTATAGGGATGCACCCGCCCACAGAGATTCACATAATAGCAATGTCCCGAATTTCCAGAGACCTCTTCTGAGAAAGCAAGTAATATCAAGGGCTTCTGGAAGTGGCAGACATAGCTTTGATGATAGTCAAGCACCATCTAATGATGTGTCTAGATATACAGATAGTCTGGCTTCTATACATGATGCACTTTCTGAGGGTCTGAATCCTAGCTCGGACTGGATCGCAAAAGTCTCAGCTTTTGATTTTATTCGGAATATTGCGCAACAAGGTCTGAAAGGTACTCAAGAAATTAGTCAGAATTTTGAAAAGGTCATGAAGCTGTTTTTCCGTCATCTGGATGATCCTCATCATAAGGTTGCACAAGCAGTGTTTTCTACGCTTGCAGAGATTATTCCAGCTTGCAAGAAGCCATTTGAGAGCTACGTCGAAAGAATTTTGCCCCATGTCTTTTCCCGCCTTATTGATCCAAAAGAGTTGATAAAAAAACCATGTTCGTTGACTTTGGAAATTGTTGGTCGAATATATGCTATTGATATGTTGCTACCTGCCCTAGTACGCTCAATAGATGAACAGAGGTCTCCGAAGGCAAAACTGGCTGTTATTGAATTTGCAAACAAATCATTTGGCAAATACACTGTAGATTCTGAAGGTTATAGTAACAGTGGCTTCCTTAAGCTGTGGCTTACAAAATTGGCACCTTTAGTAAATGAAAAGAATGCAAAGTTGAAGGAGGCATCTATTTCTGGTATTATATCTGTGTATTCTCAGTTTGATTCTACAGCAGTGCTAAATTTTATATTAAGCTTATCAGTTGAAGAACAAAACTTATTGAGGCGTGCCCTGAAGCAAAAAACACCTCGTATTGAGGTTGATCTGGTGAACTACTTGCAGAGCAAGAAAGAACGTCCCCGTCCTAAATCTTATGACCAAGCAGATTTTGGAACTTCTTCCGAAGATGGTTATGCGCAGACATTGAAGAAGAGCTATCCTTTTGGGCGATATTCTTCTAGTTCCCTTGACGCTGAAGGGGTAAAGAAGACAAATACAGTGCAAGAGTCAACACTGCATAATGTCTCTATGGGTCGAACAACTTCCGATATGAGTGTAGATACTAATCAAAGCTCAGAACTGGCTGCAGGAACTGAAGTTTTTTTAATAGAAGTAGAGAATCAAAGAATAATACTAGCTCAGTCGTGGAGAATAATCGTTCTTGGACAAACTATCCTGAAAAAACCAATGCCTCCATAGATGGCGAAACTGTTCTGAGCACTCCTCGCTTAGATTTCACCCAACTCCGCACTCCTGATGGGCATAATGCCATTGGTTCAACTACGGTAAAAAACATTGAAGATGGAGATATGGTACTACACCTTAGTTCTATAAAGACCAGCCTACATGCTGACAACGGCTTGAGCATACCACAACTCATTTATCAGGTACTAATGAAAAACCCTTTCACTTTACTGTGTATTCTTTCCTAATCTTTGTGAAGTGCTTTATTTAATTTTTTGAACCTTTCAGATAAGCACCGACACTGAAGTATCAAGTTTGGAAAAGCATACAGCATTACAACAGTTGATAAAGCTTCTCTTGACAATGACAGCTCCATTTGGTCAAAGGTTTGCAACCTGATTTCCTTGCAGAATGTTCCTTATGTTAACCCCACCTAAGGGAAACCAAAACGCTTGGTTTTAGAAGAATTTTAGTGCTGCTTTTATAAAAGCACAGTTTGCTAAATTCCTAGCAAAACTTGAATGGATATTCGAATGACATGGTTGCATTCAATTGATTATAATTCTATGTGGCAATGTCTGTGAGATGTAAATGCACAGGAGCATATTATGTTGCTTTTTCTTGTATATTTTCCTTAAAAAAATATTTGCATGGATGTATGAAATCAGTATTTCATTACTAGTTGTGTTCCTTGCGTGTTAACATGGAATGAACCAGCAAACTTCGATAAGTATTTGAATGACATGGTTGTATTCACCTAATTTTATTTCTGTGGCATTTTCTATTGAAATGCAAATGCATATGCGCTTATGTTACCTTTTCTTGTATATTTTCTTAGATCTTTTTCTCGTCGCATGGATGTATGAAATCAGTATTTCGTTACCAGTTGTGTTGAGGTGTTAAATTAGATGGAATAAGCACCGAGGTTCAAACTATTTGCATTCTAATTCCAGCCTTTCAATTTTCCAACAGTACTTCAATCAAATATTAGCAGCTGTACTTGAGGTGCTGGGTGACTCTGACTCATCTACTAGGGAGCTTGCTCTATCTTTAATTGCCGAGATGCTCAACAATCAGGTCCGCTGTCCACAGTTTATGCACTGGAAGACTAGTTTAATCAGCCGTTTCTCCTTTTTGATTAGTAATGATTATTTTGCTCGCAGAAAGATGCTATGGAAGAATCTATTGAGATTGTTCTTGAAAAACTTCTGCATGTGACCAAAGATATGGTAGCAAAGGTATACCTGCCTTTGTTTCCCTCGTTATAATCGTTAGACTTATTCTCTGCTATTTTTTTGTGTGTTAATAACTTAATATTCGTTGTGGCCACACAGATTTCTGATGAGGCAACCCGATGCATAAATGTGCTGTTGGCAAAATATGATCATTTCAGATGTCTTGCTGTATGCACCAATCCTCTCTTACATGTCGATGTCAATTATGTTTCAGTTTGGTGTAACTAACTGTACTTTTCATGGTCTTTCGGTCTACTGCAGGTTGTAGTACCTCTTCTGGTCAGTGAAGATGAAAAGACGCTCGTTGTGTGTATCAACTGTTTGACAAAGGTATCTCATATGTCTATAGGCCCTGGTGGGCAGCAGTAGTGCGTTTAAACGTGTTTAAACATGTAAACTGAATTCATCTTGAACAACCAGTTTTGACTGTTAATTTCTTATGGTAATCTTTGCAGCTTGTTGCGCACCTTTCTTCGGAGGAATTGATGAATCAATTGCCTACGTTTTTGCCAGCACTCTTTGATGCTTTTAGTAACCAAAGTCCAGATGTTCGAAAGGTAGGTACTAATGTACTGTAGATGTTATCATGGTGTAATCCTTTCTATAAATTTTCGTTGGGTTAATATATCTCATGTTTTAGAAGCTATGAGAATTTGGATTTTGTAACGAGTAGATGTCATGTACCTTCTACATAATGGGACTAGATAAGCAGATAAGACTAACTATTCTTTTTCTGCTACTTGTGTCAAGGGATACATCTGTATGCCTTGTATACCCCAGCTCTTAATCACCTAACAAGAATATCAAAGCACAAAACTAATGCTAGCTTAACTAACTAAAGCGGCACTATCGCAGTCATCTCTGGTGCAGTTGCCAACAATTATCGCCGCTTGCAGCCCCTTGTGCAGCCTGCCGGCCGTAGTCCATGGCCCACACCCTAGCACTAGCAGTATTCCTTGCCGAAACTATGGCTCATGATCCAACCATGTTCAGCCTTCGGGTAGAGTAGGAGCAGGAAGAAGAAAGGCAAGTGGAACGGAATCTTGTCATTTCCCTAAAAATTAAGCTCATTAGTGATGCCACTTCCAGGTTCCCTTTCCATACGGTTCCTTAGTACGGGGTCGCTTTCATGATCTTGCCAACTGAACTACATTCACGATCAATGATCTGTTTTGCTGATCAGGAATGACCCAAGTCGTAGTTCGTGAATTTAGGATACCATAATGAACTTAGCATGAAAATGATTCTGTGATAAAACGTGTTATTTCCCTTATCCAATACATGATGTACTTCCATTTTCTACGTTATGCAGTCTAGTTGGCTATATGTGCATGCATTTTAGTTTATTCTGTGATGATTAGTACCATATCTATTAGTTCACCATTATTTATATTTTGATATTAGTTCCTGCACAAGTAAAATCTCCTTATGGATTAACTAATTATGTTAAGAACTTAGAATACTTTCTCATAGCACTATGCATTACAAGAATTATTTTCCTACAGACATTTGCAACTTTACTTTGTACTAGTAATTGTGTTGCAGTTAAGTGTACACCACTCTTTACAACTCCTATCATCTATGTCATTCCCTAATGCATTTCCCTATGTATGTATCCATATCTGACATTATTCACACTTTTTTAGAGTGTTGTATTCTGCTTGGTGGATATCTACATCATTCTCGGGAAATCATTCGTTCCGTATCTGGAAGGGCTTAGCAGTACCCAGTTGCGGCTCGTAACCATCTACGCAAACCGGATTTCGCAGGCAAGGTCTGGCGCGCCAATTGACGCTAACCAATGAGCTGTTGTTATTTCTGTTCAGTATGCATATTTGTTTGGTAGGTAGGGGTGAGGTTTTTTGGGGGGTCTCGTTTGTTTGTGTATGTGTATAGTATAAACAAACGCTTCCCCTGTTGTATTTGGGAGTTCCTGGCTTTCTTTCTTTGTGTGATTATGTATTATCTTTTTTTTTTCTTTGGTTAGCATTGGGGAGAGTATTAACGAGTGTTTTCTTGAGTTGTATGACTCGGTTACACTGTACAAAGAAAGGAAATGTAACTTAATGGAGAATCTGTGTGCAAGTTTTCTCTGGCCCTTTTCATTTTCTGATAGTGGAATTGTTGGTCCTGAATTCTCAGTTCTGGACTTCTTTTGATTTTGGATTCACTCTGTAATGGCAAACCCTGTTTGTGTCTTATATTGCTCGGTACTAGGGGTTACAATCAGCAGTAAGCAGCTGTCTCTGTCTGCTACACACACTCTTGAAAACAGTGCAATCACACACGGGCGCAACTGTCCTCTCGTAAATCTTCAGAGTAGGGGGCATTTTGCACGCCCTGATCTCTAACCCCAGAAAGCAAGAGCTTTACTTCAACGATATGGCACCAATGTCTACAAGAGCTCCGTGGTGCCTATTCGTTGCGAGGGGATCAATCTTGACAACATCCTTGAGGGTCTTCCGGTGGTGCGCACAACATTTCCTATGAGATACCTTGGCTTGCCTTTCTCTATTTGGCAATTGCGCTTGGTTGACTTTCAGGTTCCTGCTTGGTATGGAAGATTCTTCACCATGGCCGGCCGTGGCACTTTAGTGAAGCCGGTCCTTGCTTCACAAGCTATCTACCACTTGACACCTTGGTCATCCCCCGGGCCTCACTACCAAGCTCAACAAGATTTACCGGGCTTTCTTTTGGGCGGGCGCCGACAAGGTTTCCGGTGGGAAATGCAAAGTTAATTGGGAGACCGTTTTTCGCCCCACCGATCTTGGTGGGCTTGGGATCCTTCACACCGATAAGTTCGCTAGAGCCTTGCGGCTACGGTGGCCTTGGCTTCTTTGGAAGGACCCCAACAAGATTTGGGCCGGGTTGGGAACCCTTGCACGGAGGAGGACATGGACCTCTTTTATGCTTCAACAACTATCACCGTTGGGGATGGAGCAAAGACGCAATTTTGGGAGGCTCCTTGGCTTGATGGTCACAAGCCTAAGGATATTGCACCGCTTATTTTCCTTGCCTCCTCTAGGAAGAATTGGACCATTCACCAAGCCCTTCTCAACGATTCTTGGGTGCAAAAGATAAAGTTGGACGAGGACTTCTCCATGCAACACATTTTCGAATTCGTTGACCTTTGGACCAAGTTGCAAAATTTTGGTTTTGATGCAACCCTTGAAGATTCCATTGTATGGAACTTCACGCCTTGTGGTGAGTACTCCGCCAAATCGGCCTACCAAGCACAATTTTTCGGTGCTATCTCTTCCGATATGAGACGCCTAGTTTGGAAGGCTTGGGTGCCCCCGAAGGCCAAGCTATTTGCTTGGCTTGCCCTCCAAAACCGCCTTTGGACGGCGGACCGGCTTGCTCGTAGAGGTTGGCAAAATTGTGGGCTATGCCCCCTTTGCAAGGCAACGCTCGAGACGGCCGACCACCTCCTTCTTCATTGCCGCTTCACCACCCGGATTTGGTCTCTTTTGAAGGATTGGATGGGTCTTCCGCTTGATCAATCGCTTTGGCCAACTCTTACCTTCAAGGCGTGGTGGGAGCAAATGTCCGGCGTTGGAGTTGCAAACCGTAAGGCGATGGCTTCTCTTGTGCTTTTAACTACTTGGGAAATTTGGAATGATAGGAATGCTAGGGTATTCCGAAACAAGCACACCTCCTCGCAAGCCATCTTCTCCAAGATCAAAAGTGAAGCGAAGATTTGGGCCCTTGTGGGTGCAAAACTTTTAGGAGAAATTTTACCGGGAGAGTAATCGGTTGTATCTTATTTCGGGTGTTCTAAATTCGTTGTACCAACTCTCTCTTAATTAATATAAGGGGCAAATCTTTTTTTTGACCCGGTACTACGGCGGGCCAAAATGCCAGCCTGAACAACTTTATTAAAACCCACTGATTACAAAATGCAGATCACAAAGAGAACTGAGGTGTAAGAGAAAGAGAGTAGGGTGGAGGCATCGCTCAAGGCGGCTCAAAGTTTACGCGCCAAGAATCAAGGCGGGCAGCAGCCCCTGCCGAATTACATCTATTGGACCAAAGTCGAATGTCATCAAGACATCGCTGGATGGCGACGGAAGGCGGCTCGTCAATGTTGTTGAAGATGATGGAGTTTCTCCTCTTCCAGATGCTCCAAGAGATGGCCGTACAAATTGTACCACCTTCAAAGCTCCGGCAGTGAGCATCCCATAACGCCGGAACGTTATTGATGGCAAGTTGCGCGTCATTTGGGAAGAAGTTCCACAGTTGGCGCGCCCGATGGCAAATCTTTTGCCCCACAGTTTCTAAAAAAAGAAAATGAACCAGCTTAACTTTTTTTTTGAACTTTATACAACAGCTTAACTTGACTGACCAAATATCTCACAAAACCTCAGTCAAAAAACAAGTCTACTCCTGCCAGCACGAGCTTAGCTTTATTGACCAAACAAAGGACAAATACTGGACCCCACTGTCAGAGTGAAGCAAGACCGGACCGCTGACTGCAGGTGACGACCTCGAGTCCTGATCGACGCATGGTCGCACACGTCAATACGCCAAGAAGAGAAGATCTCACATCTTCTTAGGTAGAACGGGAACGGGATCAAGAACACGAATATGGCGCGACGGTTTTCGCCGGTCCACGTGCAGCGGGCAACGGTCGATCGGAGCTACCACGTTTGAAACTTTGAAAAGGCGGCCACGGCCGGTATACTACTTTGAGCATGTAGGGCTGGTCTTAAAGCGAGATGTCTAGCTGTTGCGCGCGTGAGCGCTCGCTCGCTTCTGCGGACGCGTTGACGCGGTGGGCACTGGGCACACGTGGGTGGGTCCCACCACGTGGTCTTCTCTCTCCCCATCTTCTTCTTCCTCTCCTCCCCAGTTTCTCTCTCCCGCACGCACACGATTCCTTCTCCTCACCAACTCAAACCAGGCCAGGCCGAGCCGGAGCCGCGGCTGGCCGCGGCGGAGGCGGCGGAGGCGAGGCTCGGAGCCGCGGCTGGCCGCGGCGGAGGCGGCGGAGGCGAGGAAGAACCTTAGGGCGGGGGTGCAGGGTCGGGGGGGAAATCGCATGAGCACCGCCGCCATCTTCATCTCCGGCGACGACGACGGCCAGCCGAGCCGGAGCCGCCGGAGCCGCGGCTGGCCGCGGCGGAGGCGGCGGAGGCGAGGACGAACCTTAGGGCGGGGGGTGCAGGGTCGGGGGGAAATCGCATGAACATCTCCGGCGACTACCGGCGTCGAGAAGGCGACCGACGACGCCGCTGCGACCGGAGGGAGCTGCGGTGGAGGAGGCGCCGTCGAGGATGGAGCGAGGCGGAGCCGAGCGAACGGAGTTCCCAGGGGGAAATCGAAGGGAAGCGCCGGCCGCCACATCTTCTTCTCCGGCGAGTCGACGGCCAGGCCGAGCCGGAGTCGCCGGAGCCGTGGCTGGCCGCGGCGGAGGCGGCGACGGCGAGGATGGACTTATCGCGGTGGGGTGCGGGGTCAGGCGAGCTCTTCTTATCCGGCGCGACCTCTCCTTCCTCCTCACGTCGCTGTCGGTGGGCCACACGCGCGCACGCACGGCTGTCGGAATCCGAGCGAGCCATCGCGCGCGCGCAAGCTAGCCTCGCCCGTCTTAAAGTAGGGCTCCAGGATCTCAACTTGTTCGCATCTGGTGGTGCGCTGTTTGTACTTGGTTCCCAGCTGTAGCTGCTAAAAGGATCCTAGCAAACATGGCTGGCAATACTGTAGGTACGTTCCTGTAACTCTGTAAGTACACCACTGTATTGTAGCTGCTAGTTCTAGCAGCCTCCCGCCCTCCTGGCCGACAAACAAAAACGATTTTGCTAATTCTCGGTTGAAATCTATTGAGTTTCAGTCGACCCCGTGAACCATCAATCCAAAGCTGAGATCTGTGCAAAAATTTACTCCTCATTAAAATAAGCAATATACTTGTTTTCAAGTGTGCACATTGTATGAACAAATTTATAAACCTGATTGATACTTAGTTATATCTCAGCCGGCTCGGACTTAGATACTCGAAACTACAGACAGCACACATGACTCACAATATTGTATCCACCGTGTGATTTGCCTCCTTAGCATTCATCTTGACCGTCCACATACTCTTTCCGGTCCACATTACTTTGCATATTTACTTTGGCTTGTGTACGAACGTAGAATGTTCAGATGTACAAGAGAAATTTTTGTTTAGAGTTTTTTGACATTTTTTTAATGGATTTAAAAATCTATTTTTCACAACGGGTGCATCTAGACATACGAGTCAAAACACCGTGTCCCTTTGTTTCAAATTACTTTGCGAGAGGGTTGTTTTGGCTCTCGAGCTCACATGCTCCCGGTTGAGTAGGAAACTAAATAAAAACAAGTAAACTATTTAAAAAATTCTGAAAAATATCAACAAACATATCCAAGTGCTCTACATACGTGCACAGTTTCGTGATGACATGACATTTGTGGTATTCTATGCAAAGAAAATAAAACAGTTCTCTAAAATACGTTTTACAATCTCATGTTGGCCACCGATTATTATTTTTTCCGCACAAATCATCACAAATGTCATTTATCACGGAACTTTGCATGTATGTTAAACATTTGGATATGTTTCCTTTCACTTTTTCCAGAATTTATGAAATGTTTTACTTTTTTTTGAATTTCCTACTCAACCATGAGCATGTAAGCTTGGAAGCCATTTTGAATTTCCGTTACTTTGCATATTAGTTTTGGTTGGTTTCTATATCATAGATTTAATCTTATATCTAGATAGATACTTTGCATATTTGCGGAGTAATTTTAAATGGATGGAATATTTGCATGGCATCTGGTCAATTCAGAATTTCAGATCATACTACACACGACTTGCTTGCTTCCCACCGGCCACCAAACCACGCATGCATGAATCTTCACAGCGTAAGCCCGTAAAACACGACCCACCCCTCGGCTACCCAGCTGGTATATATATGTACGTGAGTAGGTTCGTAGATGCATCGGATCGACTAGGATCGAGTGTCAGCCATTTCCAGTTTTCCACAGCCAGGAGCTAGCCCAGGATTAATAAAGCGCACGCAGCAGCATTAGACCACAGTTGAGCGCGTCTACTATGGCCGCCTCGTCCCTGGCTTTCGTGGCGCGCCGTGGCGAGCCCGAGCTGGTCGCGCCGGCCGGGCCGACCCCGCGCGAGCTCAAGCGGCTCTCCGACCTCGACGATCAGGCGAGCCTCCGGTTCTACCGCTCCGTCATCTACTTCTACCGGGGCCGCACGTCGCGGCCACGCGCAGACCCCGCCAGGGTCATACGTGACGGGATGGCCGCCGCGCTCGTGCACTACTACCCCATCGCCGGCCGGCTCCGCGAGATGCCCGGCAGGAAGCTCGTGGTGGATTGCACCGGCGAGGGTGTGTGGTTCGTCGAGGCCGACGCCGACGTCGCCTTGGACGAGTTCGGCGACACGCTCTGCCCGCCGGTCCCTTGCGCTGGCGAGCTCCTGTGCTTGCCCGAGAGCAACTCCGCCGTCGTCATCAACCGGCCACTGCTCTACGTTCAGGTAAGGCATGCGTTGGTGCATGGACGAACAGTTGTTTTTTTGTTTGTTTAGTCTGTACTTCATGACGCTAACATATGTGCTTGATGGCGTTGGCGTGAAGGTGACGAGGTTGAGGTGCGGAGGCTTCGTGTTCGGCATCCAGGTGTGCCACAGCCTCGTCGACGCGCCGGGAGTCACGCAGTTCTTGCAAGCCGTCGGGGAGCTAGCCGGCGGCATGGAGGCGCCCAGCGTGCGGCCGGTGTGGGCGAGGGAGCTGCTCAACGCGCGCGACCCTCCGCGTCCCAACTACCACCACCCTGAGTACGAGCCCGTGGCCAACGCGGCCAACGACAAGCTCCATCCGGGTGACAAGCTCATGCACCGGGCGTTCCTCTTCGGCCCCGAGGAGATCGCCTCGCTCAGGGAGCAGCTCCCGCCGCGCATGAGGGCCCGGTGCTCCCGGTTTCTGCTGCTGTCGGCGTTCGCGTGGCGCTGCCGGACCGTCGCGCTCGGGTACGAGCCCGGCGACGAGGTTCGGTTCATGTTCGTGATGAACGCCCGCGGGAAGCGCGAACGCCCGCTCCCGGAGGGGTTCTACGGGAACGCGTTAACATTCGGTGTGGCGAGGACGACGGCCGGCGAGCTCTGCTCGGGACCGCTGGGCCGCGCCGTGGAGCTGATCGTGGCGGCGAGGGCACGCATCGCGGCAGAAGACTACGCGCAGTCGGTGGCGGACGCGCTGGTGCTTCGCGGGCGGCCGCGGTTCACGACGGCGCGGACGTACCTGGTGACGGACCTGACCAAGTCGAACCTGCACGAGGTGGACCTCGGGTGGGGGATGCCGGTGTACGGCGGGCCGGCAACGACGACGCTGGCCACGTTCCACATTCCCGCGATGGGCGGCGGGATCACCGTGCCGATGTGCCTGCCGCCACTCGCCATGGAGAGGTTCGCGGCCAATGTGCGCGCGGGGCTCTCGCGGGCTTCTTCGCGGCGTGGGCGTTCCGGTAGCGTGGAGTCGGCCGTACAGTCCAATTTGTAGGCATTTAGCTCGTGCAAGCGTTCCCATGTTCGGAGAGCCTCCTCGTGCAACCTGCTTGGTAGTTGGAACAGCTCCTGCAGGGTAATGGAGATTTTCTCCTTCCTCCGTGGGGCTTTACAAGCATAATCTGAATCCAAATAAGCCTAGATAGTATTACTGGAATATTTAATTTTCGAGTAATTGTGCAATATTTTTTATTTTATTTTTTGCAAAAACTCGGTGTAACTTTTCTAAGCATGCGATTTTTTGTACTCGTAGATGATGTCGTGGTGCATCCCGGAAATCACAATTAGGAAAAGGAAAAAGTTCATTTTAAACCCTGAACTCGTAGAGGTCGAGCGATTTGAATCCTCAAGTTCAAATCCCTGTTGTTTGTACCCTAAACTTAGCAATCTCGGTCTAAAATGAACCTTGGACATGTTTAACAGAGAAATAAAATAAAATTAGAATTTGCTACTCTCACCGACATCCATGACCCACTTGTCATATTCATCTTCAACCTCTTCTCACCAATTCGCGCTTTAATTCCGGCGTCCAAATTAGCTGGCTCGATTTGCTCCTCTGCCATTGTATTGGGCCGGCCATACCGTCCGCATGCGAGCTGTCCTAGCTACTGCGTTGCTCCGAGCTGGGGTGTGAGCGTGCGTGCTAGCTCAGCTAGCTAGCTGCGCGCGTCCGTGTGCTCCTTCTTGCGCGCATCGGTGGCTCTAACCCCATGCGCACCTCCTCGTCGGCGCCGTACCCGAGCGCCGTCGTGCTGCCGAGCCAGATGCAGGCCGCCACCTGCTCGAACTCGCCAACTCGCCGCGACGGCGTCCTAGGACGGCGGCTTCGGGAGCTACCCGCCGGGGCCATGGATTTTAGAAATATGGAGATGAATTGGGGATAGAGATGAATATGACGGGTGGGTCCGTCTAGTCAGTGAGACACTGGATATTCCCGGTCGGGATTTTCTGTTTCCTGATGTGCCAAACAGTCACAGGGTCCATTTTAGACCGGGATTGCTAAGTTCAGGGTACAAACGACAGAGATTTGGACTTGAGGGTTTAAATCGCCCGACCTCTACGAGTTTAAGGTTCAAAATGAACTTTTTCCTTAGGAAAATAATGACCTTTGAGCATCCTGAGACACAAATAAGAAGGATCGGTGAGTAACCTTCTGCATTGATGACCAAGCATATGGCTTGCTTAAACAACATTAGGTCTCCAAAACCCATGCTGCCCTCGAGAGATTTTGGAGTATAAAGCCATGCGATTTCTTTGTGATCATTTGTGCTTTCGAGAGGCCGGATGTGAGGGTTAGAGAGGACTGTGGGTTGTTAGATGAAACATCAATTGGTGCTACAAAATTTCAAGATCAAACTCAGTCGCAGTTCAAACACACCAATGATAAAAGCAATTACTATGGTCGAAAATCATTGTTCTTGCCATAAGTTGGTACTTTTCATACTAATCTGGCACAATGTTAGATCCGAAGTATATGCATGTTCCTCAAATATTACAATCTCTACAAATAATGTGTTTTGTGTTTGTTGTTTTAAAGCAATTGTGTAAGTGTTTTAAGGTAGGTTTAAAAAGGGAGGTACTCCACATGGATATTACCATAAAATCATCATTAAAATGAATGTAGTTGCGAGGCATAGTAGTGGAGCTTGGAACAAAATGAAGGACGGGCCAATAATGATTGTTAGATGAATGTAGATGTAAATTTGATGTTCGTTTTTGACAATCAATACAACGATATATATAGAAGTGAATGTACATGGCAGAGATACAAGAGTTGTATCCAGTAATTACAAAATCAACTGTAAAAGAAACAACAAATTGCCGAGATCTTCAAACTCTTTCTCATTCAAATATACAATTTTGTATTCCTCTGAAGGCATTCGTAGGAAAATGACGGATAGACCAAACAAGAATACCGACAAGGGTTATCCAATACCTTTGTTTTTGAGCTACAACGCAAAGGTTACACGCTTGACGTAGCCATTAAAGTAGTTAACCAACATCGACAAAGTACCACCAACAACATTGCAGGGAGAAGCAACCAAACTACCTTGTTGATGTCGCCGGGGAGCCGAGAGTACAAACTACCATTGTCGAAAACATGTCAGCCAGGAAATATATTGCGACAACCATCCCCACGTCACAACCATGAGGATTCCACATTAGATGGCAAAGCAAGACCTGAAAAACCATACATATAGAAATTTAATTTTTCAAACCACCACTGACCTTTGAAAGGAGATCTCGTCATTAAACGAGGGGACGAAGAGAACTTATTGTACATGATGTTTTCTCCATCAACATGATGCCCAAATGGATGTTTCTCGTCTATTTGGTCTAGCATGCCCTAAGATGTGTCCCACCTCTCTCACATTCTTCCAGACTATTTATGGGGGACAACACTTCTCAAATGTTTCATAATAAAAATCCAACATAGACGAACCCTTGTTGTGTGGAATATATAGTCCGATAGTCGGTGGTCCATGTAGAAGAACCTCATGGGAGGATCATGGGTTCGCTAATGGTTCGAACAAGTCATCCGCTAGATCTCTAACACATGTCTTGTTTGCATGCGACCAATAATCCCTCCACCACAACTTGGACGGGACTATACAAGAACCATATGCAATACCACTACCATAAATGGGCTTGGTGGAGTCGTATGTGATGTAATGTGCCGGATGAGGGATTTTGTAGTGGTAATGGTTGCATCTATTATTGTTGAGAAATTTCTGCATTTTGGTTTCAAAAATTAGAACAACGAGCAATTTACTCGCTCTCTGTATCATAAAGGCCTTTTATATTGAAGTATTTATATGAATGCGTAGAATTTCCTTTATAGGAATTTTTCAATGAATACGCTTTGGATTAATTTTCAAGTTTGGTCACCATAAATAAAATCACTACAATTCCCACAATAAAATCAGCGATTTTGCTTTCCAATTAAGACGAGGATTTTTTTAACTAGCAGAAATTTAACTTACATTTCATCACTTTTTTCAAATTTACAATCAATGTTTAAATTTGGCATGTATTCTCGTGCCATTGGGTTATCATATTGAAATGTAGATACTTGGTACCTAATTAAATTTCCAGGACCCTTAGTAGTTTCTCAACCTACTGGTCAGACCCACCCGGAAGGGATTACTTTCGCCTGGACTCCTACCAGGCTAACAAATTATATTATTCTTACTAAAATTTTTCACTTGGCTCATAGGTCTGGATGCATCCACTGCTCAGAAAACATTTTTCAAAATGTCAAAAAAATTCAAAAAAATTCGGATATAATAGATGTCATTTTATGTTAGCGCAAACAGTTTCGAAAAAAAAAATTTGTGGGCTGTGCAAAAAAGAAAAATCCGGGGGTTTTCTGTCACAGCCCAAATTTGGTAAGCCTTGCTTAACATTCCTCTAAATAACTAAAAATTTGGAACAACAAAAACTTTTCCTGAAAGTGGTGTTTTGTTTGTTTTTGTGTTTTCATTCTTGCTTGATCTTGTGAGCTTGTCATTAGTGGTATGGGTGTGACTCTTGTTTGCTTGTTTGAAAACTAAAACAAAGTAAAATTGGTCTCAACTATTAATCGAAATTCCTAAAAACTAAAACCCTAGGATAAAACCCCTCTAAAACCCCTCTCTCTGATACAGTTTCTAGAGTCTTAATTAATGGGAAAATGATGCTCTTTAATTCTGACTTTTTCCATGGTAATGGAGTATCATGTTAGTACTTCATAGTAAATCCAAGGTTTTTCATGTTGGGATTGCCTATGATATTTAAATCATGCTCCCAAGTTGCTATGAAAAAATCATGACTGAAAAACAGAATTAACATACCATCTTTCTCCAATTAATTCTCCTAGCTAAAATTGTTTTCTGGATGAATTTCTTGTTTGCCATCCATGCCTGTGGTAAATAATGATTTATAAAAATCATTTCTTCCAAATTTGGATTGCCCAAGGCCTTAATTCCATATGGTTTATGAGGCTACTTGATAACAGAAATCTGTGACTTGGAATTTTCACTAAGTCACAACTCTGAATTTTCTGAAACTGCAATTTTCGGCTGAATTCAAATTTGGTTTGAATCATGGTTTAAACCAAGGTTTTGGTTACCGCTCGGGATTTCGACTTACCGGGCGGTTACCAGACTTCCCGAGCACCCACGGGAAATGCTCTTACCGGTTAAAAAATCTCGAGAATTTTTGAAATTTTTGAATTTAAACGCCTAAACAAAGGTTAAGAACACGTATTTTCTTTTCCATTGCATGTTATATGGCGTAGCCCGATGGTAGCGAAGCCATGTTCTCGCAACGCAGGTGCCGGGTTCGAAACTCTACCCCGGTTCAATTTTTTAGTATTATTATTCCAGTGAAAGATTAAATGTTCAGAATTTTGGAAAAAAGAGCACAAGAAGATTCGAACCTACGACCTAATAGGTGCTAACCAACCTAAATGATGTCCGCCGCTACGCTGCGCTCAAACTTGTGTACAACTAGAGTTTAGATGCTAAATAGCCTGTTCTAGGGAAATTTGAATTCAAATTTGAATTTTTAAATTTGTCCGGTAACCATCCGGGATTTCTCGGTTACCGTGATAACCGGAAATCCCGAGCCCCCTCGGGAAATATTTTTTCGGGAACCAAAACCTTGGTTTAAACACACCCAAAACCCCATCTACCCCTACCCTCTACTCACACACCTAATCTAGTGCAATGTGTGCACTTGTGGCGTGCCAGGAGGCCGTGCACGGGCGTGTCGACTCGGTGCTCACCGTGAGCACACCACACACGCCTCGCACACACACACACACACCCACAACCACGCTCACCTTGTCACGATGCACCGTACCAGTGCCTGCACCCTATCCCCGAAAACCTGGGCACGCGAGTAAGAGGAGATCGACCACAATCCATCGTGACCAACCCGAGGGCGAGCAGCGCCATGATGGCCTCCCTCTGCCCTCTCTCTCCCTCGTTTCCACCCCGCTGTGCCATCACTCCCTCGCCCGCGCGGCAGAGCACGTATACGGCATCGATACTGCCCTCGCTGGCCAATGGGAGAGCGGCATTGCCACCCACGGTCTGCACCTCTCTCCCGCCCGTTGCCACTCGGCTTTTAGTCCAAACCGCGGCGCCTCGACTCGCCATTCCGCACCCCCACCTTCACCTCTCCACCCCCACACAGACCGCTCCGCTCCTCCCGCTCTCGGTGAGCGAGCAGAGGCTTGAACTTGCCGTCGACCACCGCCACTCGCAGAGAAGGGTTGCTGACATTCCTCTGCTCTTTTCTCCGCCATTTTTGGCTCGGCTGCTAGCCTAGATCGAGGAACACCTCATTGACACCTCCATTCGCTCTCTCGTGTCCGCAGATCGACGCTTCCATCTCGGACCCGAGCAGTGCGTCCACGGCCACCTCGACGGAGCAGACATCGGCGACAAGTTCTGCGACATCCCTCGGCCCCGGTGACCTTCTGCAACCTTTTTCCACCCACGCCGTCGCCTTTCACCGCCCCTAGGTGAGCCACCGCGGATCCCACCTTTTCTCTGGCTCGGACCCGCCATTGCTAGGGTTTCCCGAGCTCGCGCGCATGGCAGAGAAGGGCGACTCACCAGAGCCGTCCATCTCGCGATGAACGGCCGCGTACCGGTCTGCTTAAGTGACCAGGCCACGTGGGCCGAATCTTGTTGCTGGGCCTAGCACAGTGGCAGATCTGGCCCGATTCATTTTTTCCTCTGTAGTTTTATTCTTTTATGCTCATAGCTATTTCTGACCTGTAGCTTTAATTCAAAATAAAATAGTTAAACTTCATATTTGTGCAAACTAAAATTTACAGTGGTAGCCCAATGAGTTTGTAACCATATGCAACTTGCAAAACTGAAAAATAAATTGTTGTGCAACCTTGTTAAATGCTGCTCTGTCACTGGTCAGAATCACTATTTTATGAATAACTTGAGTTGTAATGTTCTAAAAATTGTGAACCCAATTTTTTTGGATAGCCCTTGACAGTAGCTTCCCCTAGAAATTTGTCTCATGTTATTTGGATGCCTAGAACAAAAGTTGCATGCATTTCTGGATTAAGGCAGTGAGCACTTTGAGCATTTTTCATAATTTCTGTGAATACAATTTTGGACCAAACCCAATTGGATTAGTTTCTAATGCTAACAGAGAACACAAATCTAGCTTTGCAAGATTATTTGATTAACAGAACTCTCTAGGTGTAATTTTTGGTAGAAATGTTGTTTCTGCCTCTATTAAAAGGAAAAGATTTAAATACCTTTATTATAAAAATGCTGTTTGTGTTATTTGCTGATTGTTTTGGTACGGTTACATGCTTGTTACTGTTGTTTAGTTTGTTAGTATATGTTAGTACTGTTAGTGGCTTGTGTTACGCTTGTTCTGAGTTAAGCTTGTGTTGTTAAGAGGTGTTGGAAGTTTCCAACCATAAATTAATCATGCTTGTGTTGCTTGATAATTCATATGAGCCAAATAACCTTGTTAACTAAGATTTTAGCTTCTGGTTGTTTAGGATTGTTAGTAGTGCTTAGCCTTGCATGTTAGTAGTAATCCCTAAAAGATGCTTAATCACTATTTTAACCCTAATTGTGGAAAGATAAATAGTGTTGTGATTGTCAAAACATTGTTTGTGAATATTAGCCTTGCACCATGATTGTTGTTTGCTAGATTTGCTTGATATTTTCTTTTTGTGTGTCTTGCTGTATGTTGATTGTGTTCTTTTCATTTTCGTGACGCTAGAAAATCACGAGGAGGAAATATCAGCTGAGGGATTTTGTGGAGATTGTATTGACCATCAGAACCAGGGACAAACCACTGAGCAAGGCAAGCCATCTCAAAAGCTTGCAACTTATTTACCTATTTTGTTTTACTTATTATATATGTATATATTTTATTGCATTCTATACCCCTGCTTATAGACACCCAAACTCTGGTAT
The DNA here is from genome assembly GCA_947311845.1 of Poa pratensis. Taxonomy (NCBI): domain Eukaryota; kingdom Viridiplantae; phylum Streptophyta; class Magnoliopsida; order Poales; family Poaceae; genus Poa; species Poa pratensis. The sequence goes on along the minus strand of CAMZMU010000046.1, from coordinate 39,094,589 downwards.
GCTCCAGATCCGTAGCAAAAATTGTAGGACACCCTACCCCAATCCCCTACTACTAGTTTAAGAAAGAGGGAAATTTTAGGATGGGCACCCTTGTGTTGTTTTTGGAAAAACAAAATGATTTATGAAAAAACCCTTTGGAAAGGTGGGACCTTGCCTAAGTGGTGGTATGGATATGAGGAAGATTGGAAGAGTGTTTTTTCTAAAAACGACACATAACCTGGTCTTCGCTGGACAATCTTACCGTACAACCACATTACCTCAAAATGGGCACGGGGCTTAATCTGAAACTTGTCTTGGTTAGTGTGTGATCTTTACCTCAATTGGCTATGAGGGTTAGAGTCGCTTGAACCGGCATGTCGCCAGGAGAGTGAAACGGGACATACAAAGTGTGGGATTAATTTCGCCACCGGTTGCAACAGTTGGGTCTCCTGCCATGGCGGTGTGTTGTCGGGGGTAACCGGATCGATACGGCCGACTCACTCGGTGTCGGGGAGAACAAACCCAATCGCAGAGGTAGTCACATACTAGCTTAGACATAGTGGACGTTAGGACAGGTCATCTGATGAGTGCATGCTGTCTCGGACAGTCCGTGATTAAATCACGACAGATGCACTTGATCTTGTGGTGAAAGTGTACACACTCTGCAGAATCAAAACTATTCGAATAGCCGCGTCCGCGGTCATGGACAGTTGAAAGGCCATGTAGCTAGCATTGTGTCGGATGTTTTCAAAACTGGAGTGTGTGGGAAAGAAAGTGAGTACTTGGAAGTACTGTATGGACCAGGAATGATACCTTGGAGGTACAGTTGGTTAAAGGAGAATAACTTCGGAGGGGCCTTAGTCCCAAGAAGTTTTACAAAGAAAACTATTTTCTGGAAAAGTTTTTACTAAAACCTCAAAGATACTTGTTATCTACGAGAGATAAGTTATACTATATATCTTTTGAAGTATCTTTTTCAATAAAGATATAGAGATGTTTCAAGCAACCATGGTGAATCTTTCATCCACCATGGGTAGTGAGCCCTAATTACAACCTACCTACCACAGCCGCAAAAATCATACTTGCATCTAGTAGCTTATTTTTGGATAGAGCTTGCGAGTACATTCAAACGTACTCATATTGGTTTCGTCCCTGACTGTTGTCCTAACCAGACTACTACCCTGAGGATCTTCAGGAGGAGGCTGAAGAAGACGAAGGCTTCATCGACGACTATTCGAACTAGGACGTCTCCCGGTCAGCAGCCTGTAGGTTTTTAAGGCGATGACATGGGCTTTATCGCGTTTTGCTAACATTTTCGATGTGTTATGTTATTCCTGCCCTGCGTGGTAGCTATTTGAGACTTGGTCATGTGACCAATTATGTAAGACTTGTTAAAATCGTGTAATGGATGATGTAATCTGCAATGCCAACTCAAGTATGTTGTTCACGACTGACTGATCATGGGATCGTGAATATATGCATACTGGAGGTCTCAGACTGCTAGTCTGGGATCCCCACATTTTCAAAATGACTTTGTACGCGATTTTTTTTTGTCTTTTTTGCACAGGTCACAAAAAATATCTTTTCTTCGCGAAACTTTTTGTGCTAACATAAAATGTCATGATATATATCCAAAATTTTATTTAGAATTTTTTAACATTTAAAAAAATGTTTTACATAACGGGTCCATCCGCACCCGTGAGCCGAATCGCCGTGTCCAACTTCGGAAATCCATACTTTAGAAACTTGTTAGGAGTCGGGATGCTCCTGCCATAAAGTAGAAGAGAAATCGATGGGATACTAGGTTAAAATAAAAGGAAACCTGACCAAAATACGAACAACACCCTCACTACCTAACTAAACCAGGTTTGAGGCACTACAAACATACCAGCGCAAATTTCCCACATAATTTCATTAAAAAAACTTCTATTTTACAAAATTCAACCCGTAATGTACCTATGGGTGGTTTCATAATTGTTTCAGTGAGGTTTCACACATATTTCAATTAATTTTGCACAAAAAGTACAAAAGATTTCACCGAAAACAAAACATATACGGAACTACTCTCGTGTATGCGTTCCTTCATGAAAACATGTAAAACCTCATAAGGGTCATTTCAGTTGAAGTTCCACAAATCAGAAGGTATAAACGTATACAAAACTTTGCAAACATGTGTGTTCCTTCATGAAGACATATATGAATGCTGAATCTTCATAATTCATAATTCTGTGTGTTTTTTTCATGAAATAAAAATCCATTTGAAATCTCAATGAAACATTTATGAAACCTCCCAGGGGGTTAAGCACACGATTGATTCCCAACAAATAGAAGGGTATATGTACAAAAATGTTCACAAACAAAGTTTAGCACAAATCTCGGTACGGTGGCAAAAGAATCATACAAACCGGAAAAGGCGATCTAGAGCCAAACCCCTCTGTCACTTTGCGAGCCGAGTTATCTTCGTCACCCATTGTACCCACGACTTGATAACTCCGACGACTTTGCCTGTTGCGTCGCAACCAAGTTCATCAGCCTCATCGTCCGTGACATTGTCAGTGGCCACCTCCCTTACGAGTGGGTTGTGCAGCGCGTGATTGTCGAAACCCTTGCCAAGGAACCCCTTCAAGAAGCTGAGCTGGACCATCCTCGCCCACGTCGATAACTCGATCGTGCTATGCCCGCTACACGATTTGGGCATCGTCGACGTCTCCTCCAGGTCCGGTCACAGGCCGCGCTTCATGTCGACGTCGAGTTCTTGAATGTTCTTAGGCGAGGCATGCCGCGTCAGGATGAGCTCGGCCCACATGGCCAGCACCACGCCGGCGGCCGTCCGAACAGAAAGGTCGTCGCTCTGGAGGAGCTCGGCAAGGTGGGAATCTCCCCACTCGTACGGGCAGGTATTCAAGCCGACGAGGGTGACGAGGAGCAACGTCCACGCGGACACGGCTGCATCCAGGAGCTCAGGGCTCATCGACCACCTCTGATCTGTTTCGGAGATCTCCGGGGCTGCTGGCCTTGGGTTGAACACGGCCATGACGGCCTTCATGGACTCATGAATGTCCTCTGGCCGGCGCGCGCAGGCCAAGCTGACGGCCGCGAGGCAGTGGATAGCGGCTACCACGGTAGCCGTGTCGGACGACTCCCGCATCGTGTTCCTCGCGGCGGCGAGCGCAATTCCGAATACCAGGTTGAAGAAGTACTCGTCGGTTCTGGCTCCGACGGTCAGGGCGAGGAGGCCGATGGCGCGGTAGGTGAGCCTGGCTTCGGAGGCGGTGCCCTTCACGAGCGAGCGCAAGCAGCAGTCGGAGATGGTGAGGTCCCGGTAGCCAATCTCGTCCATGGGTACAAAGCCCTCGAGCGCACCGACGAGGTCTTTCATGGCATCCTCGTGATAGGACTGTCTCCTGCTCTCATGGTCACGTACACGGAGCCTACTGATGCAACCCAAGTGGCCGTCGTGCGACGACATGCCGTTGTTTGTAGCGGAAGCACGAGAGAGGCGGACACCCATCAAGCTATCTACGCCGGAGTTCAGATATGATCGATCGATCAGATCGCTCGGTGCCCGTGCGTCCGGCGGGAGGATGAACTGGAGAAGGAGACGGTTTTTGGAATCAGAACTGGACAAAACGCGGAGGACGCGCGTGCGAAGTTTCTAATCGGGAGGGCACGTGGACGGCTGCGGATTATAACTGATGCCCATATTTTGGAACGAAATCTAACTCTGTAGATAAGTCTTTGGAACGAAATCTGACAGGGAGCCCTCATGTCATTGACTAGGGAGTGGCCTGGCTCACGGAGAGGTTCACGGCCAATGAGTGGCCTGGCTCTCAGGATCGTGACAACGGCAGGGACTGCAGTACTGCGCAACGGCCTGGGCCGAGGACGAAGGGGACGGCATACCAGGTTCACGGCGAAGTGCGATCAGATTTTCCTTGCGGTTGCTTAGCATTGTTATTGTACGTTGCAAATCTTTCGTTTAAAGAGGTGAAGATACAGGCCTGGAAGAGCCATGAGAAGGGAAAGGGTATAGATGGAGACCAACAATACCGAGATTGGTTTCTGCAGTTCTCCACTTCCGTTGCACCCATTTTCTGAAGTCTAATTTTCATTCTATATTGTTATTAATTACCTGTCTTGCAGCAGCAACACCAACAGAACTCGGATACCAGCATATTCCCTATTTCCACTAAGTTTGTGTCTAGTTTTTTGACTGGTGCAATAAGAAATCAATAATAGAAGATAGACACAAGTAGGTCTACTAATTTTGAAATCCTGACCCAGTTTAGTTCATTGCACCAAAGCTTTTGACCACATCACAGCGGTGTGGAAGTATTGAGAAAAATACTGTTTGAAAGATATAATTTTAGTCGAACCAGGAGACGAAGCTTGGTCGTCCCTATCCTCCCGCTACAGTAGAGGTTAGGCGATTTTCTGAAACCACCCGGAAGCTCACCTCGCTCGCCGTCGAATCGTTCGATCTCTCCCCCTCCGGCGGCCGCTCCGGCGGCGGGAGGGTGGGGGATCGACGATCCACGGCTTGTACATAGTGTAGAGTTTCTAGGTTGCTGGTCGGCGGCGCTCAGGAGGCGGAGGTGTGGCCGATGCGGCATTTTGGTGGCGGAGCTCTCCCTCTCCGGCGACGGCTCTCTTCGGGGCGCTGTGGTCGAGCTCTCCACTTCCCCGAGCTCGTGGGTCTTCGGATCCGTCGAGTTGGGTTCCCCTTCTCCGGCGACGGCGTGGCGGCTGCGTCGGATCTTCGAGCTGAATAAGGAGGAGGTGAGGTGTGGCTTCGCGGTGAAGATGTTGGGCTATGGGGTAGGCTCTTTGGAGCCGGCGACCGGCGACTTCCCGTCCGCGCAAGGGGTGCTCCTGATCCAAGCCTTCGAGGGAGCAACGGCGGCGGCGCGCCACCGGCGGCTTCGTGGTCTTCGTCATCGTCATCGGGGTCCAGGGGTTCGTGGTCCTGGGGACCTGTGTGTAATTTCAATCTTGTACTGGACCTGTCTGTAAGACCGAGGCTATAATATCACTTCCTTTTTACCGCAAAAAAAAAAGATATAATTTTAGTCATCTATTATTCAGGGCAAAATTTAGCTTATTTCCTCATGTGTAAAATAAACTCGCTTAGAAAAGCATATAAGATAATGGATGAATCTTCTTATGTCAATGCTCTGTAAAAAAAAAATTGCGAAACAATGCTCTGTAATTGCCCATAGTTAATATGACTTTCATAGAATTCCGTCCGACTAAATTGAGCAATCGCAGCTAAATGGATAAAAGGATGAATGCAAAAAAAATTGTATGAGACATCAAGGGGATATGTAAGAGGAGTAGGGTGAGTGGAGTGGTGTGTGGCCGTGTGCCAGATATGTAATTGGGTCTGTAATTCTTCTCCCAAGCTTAATACAAAGACACGCAGAGCTCCTGCGGGTTCTCAAAAAAACAGAGGATATATCAGTTGATTGACATGGTTGGGAACTTCCAACGACACGTGTCTTCAGAAAACAAAACAATCTTTCGACCAAATGCCACCACAGCACGTGTTTTTGTGCTAGTAATGGTATTTGTATATCTTTTTTATGTTACCTTCTCCGGCAACGTACGGGTTCCTAACAAATGTTAGTGGAAAGTTTGAACTGTTGTTTAATTTATGTGTATAAAAAGTTAAGTTAAAAATCATTTATAGAATCAATTATGTTGAATGGGAGAAGGAATAAGAAAATGGATAAAACGGAGAAATAGGGACCCTTGGGTACCTGGTAAAGTTGTCTCGCCATTTGTCCATTTTCGCTCTAGGTGGACATGATTTGGGGGAGAGTTGGAGGAGAACTCTTGAAAATGCTCTAAAATGCAACTTAATTTTTCTTTGGAGATCTTAGGTTGCATTTGACTAGTTTTTAAGTATTCTTGGAATATTGTATTTTTCTGAAAATACCATGATTTTGAAAATTTTGATGTGGCTTTAGCAAAACAAATGCAATATTATATACCATGGTATCTAGTTAAGCTGAACTATTTTTGCACTATAAAAAAAGTGGTCAGGACTTATTTTCAATATCAGTTCATATAATTTCTTTCGAGGAGGGAGGCTCCGAAATCCGGAAAAACAAAACTTTTCCCCTTTCATCTTCTCCCTTTTACACCACTTACTCGGTTGTCCAAACCCAACTACCTACTCCATGGATTGGCTCCTGACCACCGGCTTGTCGGCCACCGCCGACGCGTGGGGCGCCCACGCCGGCCTCGGCGACGACGTAGACAGGCTGCGTTCTGTGCTGTCCCGCGTGCACGCGCTAGTCGAGCGGGCGGAGCAGTGGCGGTTCGCGAATCCCGGCGTCGCCGATCTCCTCACCCGGCTCAAGGACGCCGCCTACGACGCCGAGGACCTCGCGGACGAGCTCGCCACGACCGAGAAGCAGGCGAGCCAGAGGCTCTTCCCTTCCGTGCTCAGTTTCTTACGCGGATTGGTCACCGGCGCGGCGGATAGAGCCAGAGCCGTCAGGTCCCGGCTCGAGTACGCCTCCACCGACCTGGAGCGGGCCATCGCCGCGCTGGACGCGCCCGGCGGCAGGGCGACGCCGCGACGCGCGCTCCGGGAGACAAGCTCCTTCGTCGGGAGGCCCGTGGTTCTCGGCAGAGACCGGGAGCGCGAGGATGTGGTCCGCCTACTTCTGAATCCAGCTTCACACCCAGGCGGTGACGGCACCAGCGGCACGAAGCGACGGAAGAACCGTGACGGCGTGGCCGTGCTGGCGATTATCGGCATGGGCGGCGTCGGGAAGACTACTCTGGCGCAGGTTGTGTACAACGATCAGCGGGTACAGGGCCACTTCGACTTGAGGATGTGGATTTGCTTGCCGGAATCGATGGACGTGACGCTGGCGACGAAAGAGATCATAGAGTCGGCGACCAAGGGGGCGGCAGGGCAACCTGGTCTTGGCAATTTTGACTCACTTCAGGTGCTCGTCAGGGATTTGGTCAGCTCCAAGAGGTTCCTTCTTGTCCTTGATAATGCCTGGTGTGAGGACAGTGCAGAGTTTCAGACGCTCGTTGCGCCACTGAAATATGGACATCCTGGAAGTGTCATCTTGGTGACCAGTCGCTCTCGCAAGGTTGCGGATGCGGCCGGAGCAGAGGAGCTGGTATGTCTGGATGGATTACCGGAGGAGGCTTACTGGGAGCTGTTCAAGCAGTATGCATTCGGTGATGAGGACCCTGCAGGCCATCCTGAATTGGCGGCCATTGGCAAGAAGATTGCCCTTAGGCTCAAGGGCTCCCCTCTTGCTGCCAAGAGTGTCGGTGTGGCGCTGAGCTCTGACATGAGCGCAAAGCATTGGAGCATAGTCATGGAAAATGGGTTGTGGGAGCTTGAGCAAGTCGCAGGAGGCATTCTCCCGGCTCTCCGACTAAGTTACCAGTACCTGCCGGCACACCTCAAGCAATGCTTCACGTTCTGCGCAATATTTCCGAAAGGACACATCTTCAGCAAGGAAACTCTGATTGACATGTGGGTTGCACAAGGCTTCATCTCGCCCCAAGAGGACTTTGGGAACAAATGCTTGAAAGAATTGCTCAGCAGGTCCTTTTTTCAGCAACACATGTTCAGTGACTTATGTTATGTCATGCATGACCTGATGTCTGATCTAGCACAATCGCTCTCTATAGATGAATGTTTTTGTCTAACTGATGAGAAATGCCTTCCAAAAATTCCTTCCACTATCCGCCATTTATCAGTGTGCACCAAGCATCTTGAACTGAGCAAGATTGTCGAATTGGGTAGATATACAAAGCTGCGGTCTCTTTTGATTATCGGTATGGTTGGGCAAGAGTTGAGTCATTCACTCGATAATTTGTTTGGTAAACTCAGTAATATCCGCTTGCTGATGCTACGGGGGTGTGTGATCAAAGAGCTCCCTAAGAATATTGGCAATTTGAAACTTCTTCGGTATTTCGATATCTCTTACACAAAGATCCATTGGTTGCCTGACTCCATTTGCCAACTAAGCAATCTGCAAATTCTGAATGTACTGAACGTCCCTCTGAAGAACCATCCCAAGGGCTTGTCTAGATTAGCCAATCTGAGAAAATGTTACATGAATGAACCGATTACTTCGGTGGTGAGCAATCTTAGTAATTTGACATCACTCGAGAGCTCTTTGGTATTTGAAATTTCGAAAGGACAAGGGCACAGAATCACAGAGCTGAAGGACATGGCACAGCTGACTGAAATTTTGCATGTTAGGAATCTTGAGAATGTTGTGAAGGATGATGCTCTAAAAGCCAAGATGAAGACAAAAGCACACCTACAACGGTTGATTATGGAATGGTCTTTAGGTCATGTTAGTGATGCAGAATTTAGTGATGCTGAGTGTTCAAAGTCAAGAATGATTGCTGAATCACTTGAGCCTCATACCAACCTTGACAGTTTGAAATTGAGATACTACAGTGGCATCCAAACACCATCTTGGTTACAAGCTGGAACCCTTTGCTGCTTGAGTGAACTCAGTCTCTCGAACTGCCATTTCCTAACTGAAGTTACCAGCCTTCCTTCTTCCCTTAGGAGGTTGCACATCATACGTTGCAGAAACTTGAGGAGTCTCGATAAGTGTCTACAGCCGCAGAGCTTGCATGGAATCAACGAAATAACTGTTATGAACTGCTCAAAACTAGCATTGGTCCCTGTGGAGAGGTTTCGGGACTTTGCTTCTCTTCGCACATTGGAAATACAAAATTGTCCAGAGCTTCCACCCACAAGGAAATTGACCCTGCCACCATCTATGGAGGAGTTGCTTATAAGGTCATGTGGCTATGTTGATGGATCACTTCCATCCTGCTTGCATAATCTGCGTTCACTCGTAAACTTGGTTATATACAACTGTCCTAATTTACTATCCCTCCCAGCAGAAATAGTTTCGCAGCTGCAATCGCTCCGAGGGATGTATGTTGATAACTGCAGCAACCTGCAATCCTTGGGTGGGTTGCACCGCCTTTCATCACTCATCAATCTGCATATTGTGAACTGTCCTAGACTGACAGAGTTTGATCCCTCGATGTTTCTTGACACTGGTGAAGGCCACGGACTGCAAAAGCTAGAGTGCCTAACCATCAGTAGCACCACTCTTCTTAGCCTGATGATGAGAAGCTGTGTGCCTGCTCTCAAAACCCTTGTAGTCTACCAGTCCACTGACTCTGTGGTTGTTCATGGCCCTCGCAACGAGTTGTGTCGGTGTTTTCCGTCATTGCAAGAGATGTTGCTTCAGGACTGTGGCAATCTTCTTTCACTCCCTGAAGAATTGCACACTCTGCCCTCTCTCCAGTTCCTACGGGTATTTAGCTGTCCGAAGATTGAGTCATTGCCACATAAGGGCTTGCCGGTCTCCCTGAGAACATTGTCGTTCGAGAAGTGCCACCCATTGCTGGAGGAGCAGTTAAAGAAGCTGAAGTTTTCCTACAATACGGCATAGTCTCTGTAATTCTGCTATCAGAGCGAAAATCAGCTTGCGTGCTTGAAATTTGAATGCAGCTTACCTTGCATCTTGAGACATTGTAACAATACTATTTCGACAGGATTATCCTTTTTAAATTCATTTGGATAATTTATCTTCCTCAGGAACTCAGATAACACCAAATGTGTGTAGTTTCTTCAGCTTGTGTGCTAGAAATCTGCATAGGGATAACTGCATTAGCTTTCAGATATATATTTTTTTTTTTTGAGGAAAGGATCCGATTCATATATTTAGAGTGGCCAGTACAAATTACAAGAAGGTCCAACAAAGAAAAGGAAATTACAAAAGGACCCCGAAATTTGCACAAAACACCCTGAGCACCCTGGAAGAAACGCAATCAGATCCCTCGCCGGCTCCCAAGAACCTAGCCAGCGCCGCCGTCGCCGTACCTCCTTCCGCCGGGGAGAGAGCACTGCCACAAGAAATAGAGGGCCGCAAGAGTCGTCCGCCGCCACGCGACGAAGCCTGGACTCACTGAACGAGCATGGCCACAGTGCGCACTTCCCAGCTCCACCGAACCTCCAGCCGACGGAGCACCGCCCAGGCCAGCCACCACAACCACCTCAGCACCTCCCGACGCAGCTCTCCTCGCTGTTAGAGTAGATTTGTGTATATTGTAATTTGCCCATATGTTAGGGGCCTTCCTGCATATTCACCTGTACATGTACTATATATATGTGGCCTTTGGCCCCCTGGTAATACAAGCTGACTATTACCCTAACATGGTATCAGAGCAAGGTTAAGTTTTTCTCCACGTCCGTGCCGCCGCCGCCGCGCCCCGGCCGCCGCCGCCGTTGTCAGCCGCCCCTTTCGGCCGGCGTCCGCGTCCCTCCGGCCGCCTGTTCGTCTACCTCGCCTGGGCGTTACCTTCTACGCCGCCGGGTCGAGCCGCCGCTTCCGTCTGATTCCGTGCTGCGTGCTCCCGATCTGATTTCTCCAGTCAGGGTCTCGATCCCATCCGCCGGCCCGCCGCTTCCATCTGGACTTTCTCCCGTGCCCGTGCACTGCTCCCGTCGTGGACTTTCTCCCGTGCCCGTGCACTGCTTGCGCTGGTTCCCGTCGCCGGATCGATCCTCTGCTGGTCCTGCTGCTCCCAATCCCATCAGCAGATCGATCCCATCTGCTGCTCTCTCCTGGTGGGCTGCTCCGATCTGCTGCTCTCCTTGATCTACGATCTGCTGGTTCTGCTGTGATTTGGTGCGCTGTGACACCTTGATCTAGATTCTCTCTCCTGTGTTAAAAAAAAACTGAAAAAAAGGAGAGAGATGTCTACCTCGTCGGGCTATGTTGCGATTCCTCGCTGCCCGATTATCTTTGATGGAGCGAATTACCCTGATTTCGCTAACTTCATGCGCGTCCACATGCGCGGTCTTCGTCTGTGGGGTGTGCTTTCTGGCGAGGTCCCTGTCCGCCCCACCCCGTTGCTCCTTCGGTGCCTGTTGCACCGACGCCTACTGCCCTTGCCTCTGATGCTTCTCAGGAGGACAAGGATTCCGCCACTCGTGCTGATGCTATTGCTCTGACTGCTTATGACCGGCAGGTCCAGGACCATTCTGCTGCTGTTGCGACATACCGGCAGGATCTGACTGCCTACTCTCAGTGGATAGATGAGGATGCTCGTGCTGCTGCTGTTCTGACTTCCAGTGTCCTGCCTCAGTATGCTGCTGAGTTTATGGCTCTTCCCACTGCTGCTGCTCAGTGGGCCTTTCTTCGTCAGCGTTATCAGCCGTCTGGGGATGCTCTTTACCTGTCTGTGGTCCGCCAGGAGCATGCCCTTCAGCAGGGCGATTTGACTATTGATGAGTTCTACACTCAGAGTGCTGCTATTTGGCGTCAGCTTGATTCTCTTCGTACGCCTGTGTGTGCCACCTGTCCCTGCTGCTTGATTGTTCGCGCCGACCTGGAGTTTCAGCGCGTCTTTGAGTTCTTGTCGCGGCTCCGCAAGGAGTTTGAGCCACGCCGTGCACAGCTACATGCCCGTGGTCGTGTTCCGCTCTCTGAGGTCCTGTCTGAGCTTCGTGCTGAGGAGACTCGTCTTCGTGGTGCTGGTCTTCTGGAGGTTCCCTCTGTTCTTGCTGCTCGTGGTCCTCCTGCGCCGTCTGCTCGTGGTCCTGCTCCGCCACAGCCTCCGTCGCGGTCTTCAGTACCGCCGATACTACCTACTCCTCAGGTCCAGGGTCAGAGTCAGCCCCCGCAGTCTCGTGGTTCTCGTGGTCCTTGCACCTACTGTGGCAAGCCTGGCCATGATGTTTCTGGCTGCTGGCAGAGGGATCCCAGCTTACGTCAGCAGTATCTTGCTCGTCGGAGGACTGGTTCTTCAGGATCTTCAGGCTCTTCAGGTTCTTCTGCTGCTGCACTGTCTGATCAGGACATTATCCGTGGTCTTCGTGGTCTGCTTGCTGCTTCAGGCTCTTCCTTGCCGGGTACTGCTGGTTCTGTGTCTGGTTCTTCTGGCAACACGCGACCACCACCTTCTACACATCAGGTATGTCATCCCCGTGGTATCTGGATTCTGGAGCTTCTTTTCATATGACTTCTGCGTCTTCTATTCTTTCTGCTCTTCGCTCTCTTATTTCTCCTGTTCGTGTCATCACGGCTGATGGTACCTCTCTTCCTGTTTCTAGTCGAGGCACCCTCTCTACTTCATCTTTCTCTGTTCCTGATGTTTCTCATGTCCCTAGCCTTAAGATGAACTTGTTTTCTGCTAGTCAGCTTACTGATTCTGGTTGTCGCGTCATTCTTGACGCTGATTCTTGTGCTGTTCAGGACCGTCGGACTCAGGCCCTGGTTGGAGCTGGCCCTCGTAGTCTTCAGTCTCCGGGGCTCTGGGAGTTAGACTGGCTTCGTGTTCCTTCCGCTGCTACTTCATCTGCCAGTTCTCCTGCGGTTGCTGCTTCTGTCACTGGCTCTTTCCAGCAGTGGCATCATCGGCTGGGTCACCTTTGTGGCTCCCGTTTATCGTCATTAGTTCGTCGAGGTCTTCTAGGGTCTGTTTCAGGAGATGTGTCTTTACATTCATGTCAGGGTTGTAGGTTAGGTAAACAGATTCAGCTTCCCTATCCTACTAGTGCGTCTGTATCTCAGCGACCTTTTGATTTAGTTCATTCAGATGTTTGGGGTCCGGCTCCCCTTCAGTCAAAGGGGGGTCATCGATACTATATTTTGTTCATTGATGATTTTTCTCGGTACACCTGGTTATTTTTTATGCGCTCTCGCAGTGAGGTTCTCTCCATTTATAAGCGCTTTGTTGCCATGGTTCGTACTCAGTATTCCACGCCTATTCGTGTCTTTCGTGCTGATTCTGCAGGTGAGTATATCTCTCAGCACCTGCGTGGTGTTCTTGCTGAGGAGGGTACCCTTGCTCAGTTTTCGTGTCCCGGTGCCCATGCTCAAAATGGTGTCGCCGAACGTAAGCATCGTCATATTCTTGAGACTGCCCGTGCTATGATGATTGCTTCCTCTCTTCCGCCACATTTCTGGGCTGAGGCTGTCGCTACATCGACTTACCTCATTAACATTCAGCCCTCTGCTGCCCTTCAAGGTGGCATTCCTCTCGAGCGTCTTTCTGGTACCTCTCCAGATTACTCGGCTCTTCGTTTGTTTGGTTGCGCTTGCTATGTTCTTCTTCCTCCCCGCGAACGCACCAAACTGACCGCTCAGTCTGCTGAGTGTGTTTTCCTTGGGTACAGTGATGAGCATAAGGGCTACCGCTGTTGGGACCCTGTTGCTCGTCGGATGCGCATCTCTCGTGATGTCACGTTTGATGAGACGCGCTCCTTCTATCCTCGCCATACCTCTGGCACTTATCCGGTGGATGATATTTCTTTTCTCCTTTTTCCGGATTCACCTCCTGCTGTCTCTTCCCCATCTCCTAGTTCTCCATCTTCTACACCTGGTGCGCCTCCATCTTCGGAGCCATCCTCTCCTCCGTCTAGTACCCCTAGTACTCCTCGTTCTCCTGCCTCGGCTCCTCCTTCTCCTATTCCTTCTTCCTCTTCTTCGGCTCCTCCTTCTTCCTCTTCTTCTGATGAGTCATCTTCTGCTGATGAGCCTTCCCATTCACGGCCTGTTCGTCAGCGTCGTCCTCCAGACCGTTATACTCCTAGTAAGTATGGTCTTTCTGTTGTCTCCGAGCCGACTTCTTATCGGGATGCTGAGCGTCATCCTGAGTGGCAGCTGGCCATGGCTGAGGAGATTGCTGCGCTTGAGCGCACTGGCACCTGGGATCTTGTTTCTCCCCCTTCAGGTGTTCGTCCTATCACGTGTAAGTGGGTCTATAAAATTAAGACCCGCTCTGATGGATCTCTCGAGCGCTATAAAGCGCGTCTTGTGGCTCGTGGCTTTCAGCAGGAGCACGGCCGAGACTATGACGAGACTTTTGCTCCTGTCGCTCATATGACCACTGTTCGTACTCTTCTTGCTGTTGCTTCTGTTCGACGCTGGTCTGTATCCCAGCTTGATGTTCAGAATGCTTTTCTTAATGGCGAGTTGAGTGAGGAGGTTTACATGCAGCCTCCTCCTGGGTATTCTGTTCCCGATGGGATGGTTTGTCGTCTTCGACGATCCTTATATGGTCTCAAACAGGCCCCTCGTGCCTGGTTTGAGCGTTTCTCCTCTGTGGTTATTGCCGCTGGCTTCTCTCCCAGTGCTCATGATCCAGCACTGTTTGTCTACACCTCTTCTCGGTGTCGGACCTTGTTGCTTCTCTATGTTGATGACATGATCATCACTGGTGATAACCCTGAGCACATTGCCTTTGTTAAGGCACGTCTACGTGAGCAGTTTCTCATGTCTGATCTTGGTCCTCTTCGCTACTTTCTTGGGATTGAGGTTTCTTCTACAGCCGATGGCTTCTTTATCTCCCAGGAAAAGTATATTCAGGATCTTCTTTCTCGGGCTGATCTTAGTGATGAGCGTACCGTTGAGACTCCTATGGAGCTTAATGTTAAGCTTCGATCCACTGATGGTGAGCCTCTTTCTGATCCCACACGTTATCGCCATCTTGTTGGGAGTCTTGTTTATCTCGCTGTCACTCGCCCTGATATCTCTTATCCCGTCCATATTCTGAGTCAGTTTGTCTCAGCTCCTACCACCGTTCACTATAGTCATCTCCTCCGTGTCCTTCGTTATCTTCGTGGCACGATTACTCGTCGTCTTTTCTTCCCTAGTTCCAGCTCTCTCCAGCTCCAGTGTTACTCGGATGCCACGTGGGCGAGTGATCCTACGGATCGTCGTTCACTTTCTGCTTACTGTGTGTTTCTTGGTGGTTCGCTTGTTGCTTGGAAGACGAAGAAACAGGTCGCGGTTTCCCGTTCGAGTGTTGAGGCTGAGCTGCGGGCTATGGCTTCGTTGATTGCTGAGGTGACCTGGTTACGGTGGTTGCTTGCAGATTTTGGGGTCTCTGTTACGACACCCACTCCACTTTTGTGTGACAGTACAGGTGCTATCAGTATTGCACGTGATCCGGTCAAGCATGAGCTGACCAAGCATATTGGTGTTGATGCTTTCTATACACGTGCTCAGGTGCAGGATCAGGTTGTTGCGCTTCACTATGTGCCTTCAGATTTGCAGCTGGCAGATTTCTTTACAAAGGCACAAACTCGAGCGCAACATGACTTCTTACTCTCCAAACTCAGTGTTGTGGATCCACCCTGAGTTTGAGGGGGGGTGTTAGAGTAGATTTGTGCATATTGTATTTTGCCCATATGTTAGGGGCCTTCCTGCATATTCACCTGTACATGTACTATATATATGTGGCCTTTGGCCCCCTGGTAATATAAGCTGACTATTACCCTAACACTCGCCACCAAGGCCGGCCAGAACTCGAACGTCGAAGAAGAGGACCACCCACACCACCTGCAGCAAAACGGAGCACCGCCCAGGCCAGCCACCACAACCACCTCAGCACCTCCCGACGCAGCTCTCCTCGCCACCAAGGCCGGCCAGAACTCGAACGTCGAAGAAGAGGACCACCCACACCACCTGCAGCAAAACGGAAACGGCAACCACCCCGAGCTCCTCCCCTCGCCGCCACGGCCGGCCAGAGGAACACGGACAGAGGACCGCGTCCGGCAGAAACTCCACAGCCTCCCCGGCGAAGAGCCGGAACGGGACAGAGTGTAACCATAATCTTTGTTGAAGCCCTGTTCTTGCCGATTCATTAGGATAAGCTTCTGTCTCAGGAACTACTCAAATATAGCACCAGCTATTTGGAATCGGTTCAGCTTCAGATCAATTCATCAAGTTCCCAGTTCTTGGCAGTGTAACCATTGTTGCAGTTTCTGCAATTCCTTCAGATATTTGTTCTGCCTCTGGAGCATAAATAACCCTAAGCATTTGGAATTTATCTGTATATTGCTACCAAAATACACTGCAACTATTTTTTTCTTTGGAGAGAATGCATAGCAACTTGGCATTCAGAAAGCCAGGCAAAACGTAAGCGGAGCTGGTGGCTGGTTGCTAGTACAAGGCCAAGCCAGAGGTCCTCTCCTTCCTGGTTCCTGCAGCCTGCCTTGCTGTTGCGATTGCCGCCACAAATCTAGTGGCGGTTAAAACACCAGAGGAAAAGGAAGGGAATCCTGCCCTCCACCGCGAGCGGCCAGCGACTCGGCGAGAGGCTCCAGCAAATTTATCCGCAGGTCCAGGACGGCAGGACGATGGCGGCGCGGCCGATCACCTCACCGCCCACCGTCTCTTTCTCCACTCCTCTCCTCTTGCTGCCGCCGATTCCTCGGAAGCCGCCGGCCTCCTTCTCCTTATCCTGCAGCAGCTGCAGAGCACGCCGCGGCGGCCGATGCTCCGCCACAGACAAGCCCTCCCCGCCTCCTCCCGCCGCTCCGGGCAACGAGGTAAGGTAGCCTTCTTCTTCTCACCCATGTTTGGCAACCGCACGGTTCTGGGCTCTGGAGTTCATCCGGCGGAAGCGCCTCGTCCGATTCTTTCAGCGGCAGCAGCAGCAGCTCCATGGCGAAGATAAGGAGCGAGGTGCTGTCCCCGTACCGGTCGCTGCGGATGTTCTTCTACCTGGCGTTCATGGCCAGCGCGGGCCTGGGTAGCCTCATCGCGCTCACGCAGCTCATCCCGGCGCTGGGGAACCCCGCGAGGGCGGCGGGCGCCGCGGAGACGCTCAAGGGCCTGGGCATCGACGTGGCCGCGGTCGCCGTCTTCGCGTTCCTCTACTCGCGCGACCGCAAGGCCAGCAACACGCAGGTGGCCAGGCTGACGCGCGAGGAGAACCTGTCCAGGCTCAAGCTGCGCGTCGGCGGCGGCGGCAGGGTCGTGCCGGTGAGCGAGCTGAGGGGCAGCGCGCGGCTCGTCATCGTCGCTGGCCCCGCCGAGTTCATCACCGAGTCGTTCCGGCGGAGCAGGCCGTTCCTCAAGGACCTCATGGAGAGGGGCGTGCTGGTGCTGCCGTTCCCCACGGACGGGAACGCACCGGCGCTGGAGTTCGACGACGGAGAGGCGGAGGACGAGGACGAGATCGGGAAGAAGAGCAGGAGGCTCTGGCAGCTCGCGCCGGTTTACACCGCCGAATGGGGAAAGTATGTAGCTCAAGCTGTGGTCTTATCTACGCACTTGCTCACAGAAAGAGAAAATTAACAACGGCGTGCTGATTGCTGGTGCTGATTCTACTTCTTGCAGATGGTTGGATGAGCAGAAGAAGATGGCCAATGTGACGTCTGATTCACCTGTGTGAGTACTGCCTCCAATTTGTCTGAACATTTAGCTGAAACTTTTCATCAGCCATTCGGGTTGCTGACTTCTCATAATCGGATTGCTCTTTCTTGCTCTTCGGATCTTGTGCGCAGGTACCTGTCGCTGAGGATGGACGGGCGCGTCCGGGGCAGCGGCGTCGGCTACCCTCCATGGCAAGCGTTCGTGGCGCAGCTGCCGCAGGTGAAAGGGATGTGGTCAGGCCTTTTTGATGGAATGGACGGGAGAGTGTAGTAGTTCTGCAGGGTTCTTATCTTTTTCTTTCTGAAGCTCGTGTAGTTCTGCAAGTTTGGAAACTGTATATGGAGTAGTATTATTACGGAAAAGCAGGCAAAGTTGAATTGAGCAATCCGTGAGCGACTGACTGAAAGGTGACATGGCTAATAAAAAGTTTTTCTGATTCTGAGTACAACCCATATATTGTGATCGTCTGGTCGACACCTTAACGAATTTTAGTATCCTGTTAAATAAACAACTTTTAGAATATTTAGCAATTGGGCCTCTCTCATTCGCAAGATTTAAAACATCACATGCTTCCAATGTTATGCACACTCGAATCATACATTATTTTCTTTCGACCAAACTTTGCTTGATTGTATCACGACCATACTTAGCAATAGATTTTGGTGAATGAAAAGTGTCCTCTATATGCAAGAATAGTTCCTATAGGATTCAACCTACAAAATTTGTATGAAAATTCTTTAGAACTCGTTTGGTAGTCATCATTTCTGGTCGGAATCATGGAATCCATTTGAGATTACATACCCAACGTGTTTGGCTCATATAACTGGAAACGTCATTTCAATTGAAATTCTAGCAAATGTCTTTGTATATTAAGTCAATTCATGTCCTGATCTTGTCATCATTTCATTTGTGATGACACAGTGTCTTTACATTTCATTTCTGCAAAATGAAACAGAATGAGAGGTGTCAAACCAGCTCTCAGATCGAACATACCCTACTATGCATGTCCCATATCCCATAACCTTTTCGTTTAGATGACAACACAAATGGGGGTTCCATACGATGGACTGTGATTTTGTGTTTCCGGACGCGAAAATGGCGTGTAACTACACGGGCTTCTCTAGCGGTTACTCTTTTTACGCCAATTGTTACTCTTAATAGTATTAAGCAGTTTAACACTCTTTAGATCAAAGTTGAACACTTATAGATGCGAGGACCACACTGCCCCTGTTCATTTCAACTTGATGTGGAGGAAAACAACCAGAAATAATAAAAGATAAAGTCCAATTTAGTTATACGAATTTTATGTGTTAAGTGGACGAATTGAAAAGTCAGGCTTAGCTATCAAACATATGCAAACTTCTAAATATATTGTGATGATTCTTTAGAAACTTCTTATTTACCTCCACGTGACATATCTTTTATAGAAATTTAATATCACTTCTCAAAATTTTGTGATGAACTTTATGGAATTCCAAAATTCACACAGCTTTCGGAAATTACCAAAAGAACTTTCCAAAGCCATGGCCATGATCAACAAATGAACTTGCATAAATATATGTGAAATTTTACAACATACAACATGAACTATCAAACTTCAGAATAGGAAAAACACGCAACCCCTATCTCCAAAGGTAAAAAGTGTGGTAACGGTGGCGACAACATGCTCGGGGTTCGGTTGCAAGCGGTGGTAGCGAAAACCGACCATAGGGAAAGAGTGGATGTACATACCAAATTAGAATATAATGCAATGGAAATTGGGTTTTGACAAAGCACTCTCTCGCCGACAGAAAGGCTTGTTTGTGTGCCTTGGTATGAGATGAAAAAGCATAAAGAAAACATAGAATGAGAAAGATAAGATGCACCATAGAGATGATGACACACATGAAACCCACAAACTTGCATCTAGTTGGGAATAACATGTGACCGTGGTCACCCTCTGTGGAACATTTTTGGCTATGTTTTATCCATAAACCCCTTAAAAATTTCATATTCTTCTCAAGTTGGCCACGTACTACAAACATAATTGTCCTCATTCCCCACCATCATGTAGTGGGCAACTCGGTCTCGCGGAAGATTATCTTGCTTTGTGTGTCCCTCTCCAGCCGATCACACTCGCAACCATCGTACCTCATCGCCTCGAAGTATGCTACTAACATTTGTGGCGGCTCTAAAAGATGTCAACTGACATCACAAATAGTCTAAAACCCTCTCATGTTTTATCCATGAAAAATAAGACAATTAGGAAAACTATCGAAGGAGGTAAATGGGGTGCCCCCAAGGGGCTCTCACAGCGATTAGCCGTTTCTGGCTGTCGGATCGAGGACTCACCGCGCGATCTGGATCGTCCGTTTGCGGTAGCACTCTCTTCTTTCCTGCGCCGTCGTGGTGTATGTTTGAGGGGTAGTATCGGGACCATCGGGAGACGACATCGCACGCCGGACTGTCCTCGCACGCCTGCCCGATCCCCTTTCTCTCTCACCCCGCCGCCGCTCCCCCGGCCTCGCCGCACACCGCCGCCAAGCCATCGTCACAAGCCGTGGCCGTCGCTCCTGGCCACCATGGAGGGCTACTACAGCTCAACGGAGGTACGGAGCGCCGGCCTCCAACAGCCCTACCTGCTCGCCTTTCGCCGCCAACGGGTCGACGACGACGAGGCTCCTGCTAGGCTGCTGGAGCCCTACCTGCTCTCGGCCACCCCATCCAAGGCCAGTCGCCGCCCACCTCCAAGATCGTCGCCGCCATGGACATGGCCGGAAGATCGACCAGATCCGCCGCCTCCTGCCCGATCCCCTTGGTGGATCTGAAGCTACGGCCATGAAACAGCTCGTGCCATGAATCGACCGTCGGAGCTGCGTCGCGTTCGCCCGCCCCTCCCTCTTTCAAGCTCGCTCCACCGGGCCGCGGTACCGCACGAGAGCGACGGCGAGGAGGCAGGAAAGAGGCAGACCGATACGAGGGATTGGCCTCTGCCGCCTCCTCCATCTCCGCCCCGTCTTCATCTGGCTCTCCTGCCGGCCGAGCTCCGCCTCCTCAACCTCCGCCCGCCAGCTTTACTGGAAGTGACGAGGACAGGTGGTTACCCTCGCTGTCGAACACCATTGGCCATCACAAGAGTTCTCCCTCCGTCGACGCTGTGAGTTGTATTCCTCCATCTCGCCAGCAAGGTAGCAGAATTGAGTTGTGATGTGAGGTGATGTGGTTGCTGCAATACCATTGTTTATCTAAAGGTCAATTTATTTTATCCAGTTCTTATATTTTTGATTTACTGTGAAATATTTCATGTGTTGGCGGACAAACAACAGTTCTACCAAATCTCTTTTTACCTAAATGAACATGCATGCCATTTCTATCTAGGTAATCATATTACATGATTATATGAGTTATAGTTTTTGGAATAAATAAGTAATTTTATACTTCTTTGGTTGTTCTGCGAAACAGTCGTCTACTTGGTATACCAATGAACATGTTCAATTCTAAAGTAGACGTATGTATTATTATTATTTCTGTTACACCACACTCCTCTGTTTGGTCGTTTCTTTGCCTGTAATTAATTGTCTCTCTTCCATTGATATTTTAACATCTCATGACAACACTTCAGAATTAAGGAAACCTTGCCTTTGTGGAATTGGATAATTTTGTTTTTCAATGTTGTTTCCAGACCAGTTATGTTGTCTCCTCATGCTCCTAAAGCCTAGCAAACATTCCTTTATTTTCAGTTCAACCCATTTGAAATGTTTGCGTTAAATAGCTGTGAGTTTCTGAATTCTTAATTGAATAATGAATATTGACACGTTTATCTTCTTTATAATAGTAAAAGATCAAATAAAAAATTCAGGCACCACTATAATTTTGCAAGTGATACATTAGTTTGACTTTTCAAGTATACAATAGATTTTAGATTATTACTTGCATGTCTAATACATGCAAGGTATTTTTTTAATTTCCTTTTCATCCAAATGTAATTGTACTAACTCTGTCTTTCTAGACTTATTTTCTAAAATATTTGGCTCTGTTGTTTATTACTAATGTGTTTTTCAAATCTGGTTATTTCTTCCTTGGTGTTTTTAGGTGAGGTGCTCAAGCCTAGGTTTATATTGCTCTGCAGCTAAAGTATATTGGACCCCACTTGAAACATATATAAGGTGAGCAAATTAGTTCCAGTAGTGCAATTATACTGTAAACTAGATAAATTTTGTAGTATATTTATCCAGGCATGGTTATGTGTTGCTTAGGAGATTTGGACGCAGCTCCATAACTAATTCGTTGTTGTGTTCCTGTGTTGATATAAATGCTGCATACAAAATAATAGATTTATCACTTATGTCATCGTTCATTTGGCCTATAAGAATACAAGTACATATTTCATTATTCCTCTTGATTGATTAATATTCGATCTAGTGCTTTATATTTTCCTACTTCCATACACAATAGGTTGGTGTACATGAAAATCGATTTAGTATTAGACTGTGACATTTTTTTTATTTTGCTTGGGTTCTTGGTTTGCATAGGGGCTTTGCTATGATTGTTATTCGGTCATGCAAACTCTATCCTTAATTTCTTTCCAATACATTTCTTCTTCGAAGTGAGTCGTCCCGCTGCACATCACAACCCAGTCTTATTTCTCAGTTTTCCTTCATGTACTGTTGGCGACTATTATTTTTCTGGTCGCCACTTGGTGTTTCTATTTACTCTGTTTTTTGGTGACGAGCTTTGATTCGCTTCCTTGCATTTTAGAAGTTCCAAACTGAAATATTTCCCTGTTGTGTTTCAGGATGTAGACTTTTCTGGAGTTACACAGTCACCAATCTGTAACAAAGGTGTTCCTAATTAAAAATGATTATTAAAGAAACTCAAAGATGTTCCTTATCATACGATATTACATTCGTATTTTTTAAACATTTTTGAAGCATGAATCAGGTTTCTTTTTCCATCGAGTTAATATGAAGTTAGATATATTTATGTTGGATACCTTATTGCCATTCTTTGACATTTCTTTAGTTAGGCACCATGAATTTGAAGCAATGGAAAGAATAACTGAGCGCAGGAAAACTTCGGGCACTGCTTTCCAAATTCTTCTCAAACTGAAATATTTTAGTTTAGTTTCCTCATAACATATTGTTTTAGGTTTCGATTGTCTATGTATTTCAGGTCTTGGGTGATTGAGCTGAATTAATAGCATGAAGATAAGTGTTCTTATCAGGTGCTCTGAACTTTTCTAGCTGTCATTTCTTTAAGGTCTTGGGTGGGATGAATGAATAATACGGAGAGATAGTCCTCTCCACTTGGTGATTCGAACTTACATTACTACCACAAATATTCATTATTACTACTTAGTTTGTTTACTCAACAGTGTTGCTTTATACTAAAGGGTATTCATAGCTCTGGCAAAATATGTTATCCTCTGAGATCTCAGCATGCTATTTGCTAATGGATTTAGTTGATCTCTGTGATTTAGTTTTTTTTTCCTCTTCCTCCCTCTTGATATATATATGCGGCCTTGATGAGTTTTGATGCCAGATAGACTGCTTCTTTTCATATATATATATTTATAAAAAAATTCCAATAGATTTTACTCTTTTCGCATGAGTTACCTATTGCCAACACTTGGTATATACATTTGTGTTCATTATATATAACATTAGAGGCTTCAGCTGTTGTGTATTTGGTTGCTGCTATGAGCACATGCTATAATTATGCTTATGCTGATTAGACTGTTTATAAAAGTTATCTATATAGGAGTTTATGCACAAATGTTCTCTCAGTTGAACTCCGTACGTCCATGTGCTTAAGACTAACTAAACTATAAAATATTTATGGAGGTGCACCACAAAATATGAGTGACCAAAGTGATTCTTATACAACCTATATGAATAATCCTTTGTTTGGTTACAACACCAGTTATTCCTATCATATCATTGATAGTTTTGAGCAGATCTTTTCTGGGAAGTAGTTCAGATATCTCACCCTTGCAGAAAATTCCTGTTGTGCTTACCCTATGACATATTATTACCATACTAATTTATTTGTTTCGTATGTGAGGTTTATTGTTTGTCAAATCCAGTGGCATATAAGATGCATTGCCTGGTTATATGAGGTACCACATTTAGTTTTCCACAAGCAGGAGTCAGGCTTTAGAGTATCTCTATTCTCTTTCATTGTTTTAAGTTTTTCTTGACATTTTGTGTTCCATTCTTCCTTTATACTTTCCCTCCTTTGTATTGCTGGAGAAAGTCGCTTTGAGATGCCACCATCTGTACAATGGATTTTCAGTATTCCCTTCCCCAGGCTTGGTCTTGCCAGCTAATTGCTTTCCTGACATTTTCTCATGGATATTTGTGCTCAATCTGCTTATTCTTTATGGTTTGCTTAATTCTCAGGCCAGCCAGTTTCATCTGTGATGGGGATCAGCCCAGATCAATTGCGGCAAGTAGGCAAGTATCCATAGGACACGGATACTGATTCGAGTGAGACTGATCAGTTCCCAGGTTACTACCCAAGTCTTCCTTTGTCACCAATGCATGGCACGTAGAGCAGCTATGATAATGCTAACATCTATGACAGCTATGAACTATCTGATCATGTGATGCCTCTCCATTGGCCAGCCCTGCTTGCCTATCAGTTCCGGTAGTATATATGTACTAATGTGTCCTCATCAAACTACCTACTATATTTTTGTGCTATCTAAGTTTAACGATCTATAGAGTGATGGTAGATGTTGTAATGAAGATTATGTATGTAAGAGCATTGTGCTATACTCTAAAGCTACAATGCCACTGCTATGTATAATAGTCATGGACAATAAGCGTCATATTAAGAATGTTTATCATAGCGTTTTTCAAATTGAAAACCGATGTCCATGGCGGGTGGCGCGCGGCTAAGCCGCGCCGGGGGATCTAGTAAATATGAATGAGCACCTCTTCACATGCCCTCTCATGCTGGAGGGTGCAAGAAGAGCCATGTCAGCATGCCACAGTGCCGTGCAACGTCCATCTTGGGAGATTTTGGACCAAAGTGGACCACTAAAGAAATTTAGACCTTGGGTATGTGAATAAACTACCAAGCACGCCGTCCCCACCTGCCTGTCAGTATCTTAAGCGGTCCCACTCGTTAACTCAGCCAACTAACGGTCAAATGAATTGACGTGATGTAAACGGCTGCTTGGCCATGTGCGAGTCTCGAAAGAGCGAAGTGGGACAAAAATGAGCAAATTAAGCGAGTGGGACAAGAGTGAGGAAAAGTAAGCAAAGTAGGGCACGAAAATGAATGACCCTAAATTAATCTATTTTGTTCTTAAATGGACCCAACATATTTTTTCGGTTGGTAGGCACCACATTGGTGTTGATTTTAGAGTTGGGCTACCGACACCACGGAGGGGATATATTTTGAAATTTTATAAACGCTGTCATGTGTGGATAAATATATATCCCGCTGCAATGCTCAGGGTATTATTCCACGGAGTAGTATTGTATACAATTGACTTAGATCAAGCTTATTTTTTTCTAATGGAATCCAACACAATCTAGAAAACGAAATGCTGCATAGGCATGCCATATTGACCCAGGTACCGCCAAGCTCCTCCTCTCGCGAGAAAAGGCGACGACCAAGCTCCTCCCGATCTCCACCGGCCAGGACGTTGGTCCTGGCCCCCTCTCCCTCTACTCCCACATCGGCGATGACCTTCAAGGCGGCGCCTCAGAGTTAATGGCAACATGTGCTGACCGGTCCTTCAGATCGGCAGCTTGGTCTTCTCGCCGTTCTTCAGTTCTGGCGAGATCTGTTTCTCGGTGTCTCGCTGGTGTTCGTCGTCATCCGGGACGACGCTGGCGGCTAGGGCGAGGTGATTCTTCTGGAGCGAGAATGTTGGTCCGGAGGTGGTGGATTTACCGTTCTTCCCCGTCTTCATCGATGGGAGGCGACGGATCTTGGTCCAAGACAACACGTGGACGTCCCCCGGTCGACGTGCCACAACGACATGTGCCTTGCTGCGTGCAACATGTCTGTTCATCAACTCATAAAGCCTCGTTGGCGATGGTACTTTTTTGGACCTTGCAATGGTGGAGACTCGACGTCTCTTCCGGCGTCTGTCTCGACGGCGCTGGAGTTGGACGGCGGCCGCTGGCCACGGTGGTCGCAGGAAATCCTAGGGATCGTTTTGTATTTCTCGATCTTTTAGGATTTTATTTAGGATCTTGATTTTCAATTAATGAAATATGTGGTTGCTTTAAAAAAAAAGTACCGCCAGCCCGTGACCCCCGGCCCCAGCACCAGCAGTCAGGCCCAACGGGGAAGGAACCGCACCGCATCGGTAACCGCGCGGGCAAAAAAAAAAAAACCTGGCCAACCATTACCACCTCTGGCTGCTGCTGCTCGCGCCCCGACATTTCCCAAAACCCCACACTTCCTCTCCCCCCGAGTCGCGAGCAGGGGAGGCGGCAAAACCCTAGCTCCGCCCCGCGCCCGCGCCCGCGCCGTCTCCATGCAGCGGCTGCTGGCGAGCTCCATCGTGGCCGCCACGCCGCGGTGGCTGCCCCTCGCCGACTCCATCCTCCGCCGCCGCCGCCCGCCCCGTTCCCCGCTCCCCGTCCTGTGAGCTTCCTCACTCCTCGCCGCATATATTTTGCGATGTGTTGGGCTCTGTTTTTTTTGTCGGTTGGTACGCACCGCATTGGTGTGGATTTTAGAGTGCGGCCACCGGCACGGGGATAGGTTTTGAAAATTTATAAACGCGTCATGTGTGTGGGTAAATCTATTTGATATCCGTGGAAACAACCTGTTCAGGCTGGGACGATTGGCTTAGGCTTAAAATAAAAATCGCTCATACATTTTATGCGGGGAATTTTTTGGGTCACACATGGGTTGACTAAACTGTATTTTAAAACTCGTATATCTGTAGC
Source organism: Poa pratensis (assembly GCA_947311845.1). NCBI lineage: Eukaryota > Viridiplantae > Streptophyta > Magnoliopsida > Poales > Poaceae > Poa > Poa pratensis. The sequence continues at coordinate 39,068,527 of CAMZMU010000046.1, read as the reverse complement.
CTATTCGAATTAAGAGCTCAAGTCCAAATGCTGAAATTACGAACAGCCAACAGAAGGTCATATGGAGAGGATGCTCCCGTGATATTCAATAAATGTGCACAGATATGAAACTGGCAATGCACGCTGCACCAAATGCAATCTTTGTTATTGGGGATGAAACCAGTGAGCAGAGCACTGAACAATGTAACCTTGAGCACATATGTCTTGGAAAATCCAGTTGTCGTAAGATAGTGCAGTTTTGTGATATGATTCAACAATACAAGTAAATGGCACTATATGGGCCGTCTCGATTCCAGCTGAACAATCCTTGACGGAGTCACGGAATGGAGTGATCAAATAATTTGTTGCACTCTGTACTGAACCCATCGTCACTGAATATGGAAGTACTTTGATATAATCTGGCGTATTTAGAGTTTTGGACTGCTTTCTTAATCTTGATGACCGTCTTTACTCCAGGCTATTCAACAGGTCTTGGACCAAACCAAGGAAGCTTTCACGGCGCATTTCCTTGGTGTCCATTAAGGCGAACAAACAGGGGAATCTCTGCAATGAAGGCATGCTGTTACATATTGTGTGGTGGAAAGAGGTGCTTGGAAACATTTGGTTTCTCTTGTTCTGAGGCGTTTCTTACTTCCGTGTTCCGATGCTGATGCTTTTGTTATGCTGTTGTTGTTTTGCTATTTAATGTTCCCAGAGAATGGAGAGCTGCAGGAAACCATCATCCGTGCAATTGACTCAGAGACTTGTGTACTCTAATATATTAGGGTTGGATTCAACTTTAAGGAATGGAAGGTGAAGCAGATCCAACTTTAACATTATTATGATCATATCTTGTATGGTCAAACAAGTTGTGATTGTTTTTTAATACATCTTGCTGTTTATAGGTTAACATTAGATTTATACTGCTTCACTAGTCCTGTGTGAATTCCCAAGTCGTTTTGGTTTCTTATTGGTATTACAGTTCACATTTATATCTTTGCCTAGTTATTTTAGACATGTAACAACAATCATGGTAAAACTTCTGTGGCAAAAAAATATATTTTACAGTTTCAATTTTGAGAACAAACCTATCTGACCAGCTCCGAGAAGCTTACTGTAATTTCATATTACCTTTTGCAGTTAGTACCGTCCTTTCTGGGATAGCTTTCTCTTGCTTGTGCTAGTTTTGTTTTTTTTAGAGGAAACGCAAAAGACTTTTGCGTTTCGTTACATTGGAAAGGTAGAGTTGTTACATCCTCCTAGGAGGTCCAGATGCACCCTATTAGCTAGCGAAATCAGTGAACATCCCAGGTGCTTGGGAGAATGGCGCGCAGGCCCAACGCACCGGCTCTCGCCCACATGTGCTAGTTTTGTTTTGGTGAAATCAGGTTCATTTTCTTGGTATTTCCTTTCTCATGCTGGGAACTTGACTTGACTTGCAGCTTAAAGGATGGAACCCTGAACATGGAGATGTTACAGTTCAAATCGAAGTTTCCTCGCGAGGTCCTACTTTGCAGAGTATGTTATTACTCTATCCTGCTATTAAATCCGTATACTCGATCATCTGTTGCTGGAAATATGGAACTATGCTGTACCACATTTGCTCATCGGCTAGCTTTTGATTGAATTGGTTCGTTCATGGAAATCAATAGGATGTCATGGTCGAAAGGTCCTGGATTCTATACCTGGCTGATGCTGTATGGAGAAAAAATCGTGGCTATTTCGAGTGTCTTAGGCCTGTTCACTAGACGTGAGGGAGATTGTTGAAGTACATTGCATACTTTCTCTCAATAGCTTAAGATTTTGGGTGGTCCGTTCAAGTGCATGAAACTCAATAGTTATATCAACAACAACAACAACAACAACAACAACAACAACAACAACAAAGCCTTTTTTCCCAAACAAGTTGGGGTAGGCTAGAGTTGAAACCCATAAGATCTCGAAACCAGGTCATGGTTCTGGCACATGGATAGCTAACTTCCACGCAGCCCTATCCATGGCTAGTTCTTTGGTGATATTCCAATCCTTCAGATCTCTCTTAACAGACTCCTCCCATGTCAAGTTTGGCCTACCACGACCCCTCTTAACATTCTCATCCCGCTTTATCCGTCCGGTATGCAATGGCAACCATAGAATTTTCTGGAAGGGAAAACAATGCTAAAAGTTATCACAACCCTATGCTTATATCTTGAGATCTCTATGACACCGACATGTGATGCTGATTTATGCAATTAATCTTGGATAATGTCACAAGCCTGTTGTGGATGTTCAGTCTGTAAGGAGTGCTGCATAAAGATAAATGTCTAGTTGTTTCCCTAGTTTCATAATCCACATTAGGCTGTTGGTTCAACCGGGAAAACGCGGAACAGGTGCCTGTTCCTGCCTGATTTTGTTCATGAATTGTCACGTGCGTGTACCAATCTTAACAGTCACAACACGGTCGAAATCTGGTTTCGCAGAACTGTGTGCGAACACACTCTTGCCTGCGTGCAGAACATTGCGTAGTCTAGGATAACGAACTTGGAACATCAAGTTAGCATGCTGACCACTTGTGCATGCGTGCCTTCCCGCCTTTGGAGCAGAGAAATAAGCCTACTTAATTTATCTCTATTATACTAGAGGCTGTAACAGTTTTCTTATATTTCGTTGAACACCAGCTGGATATTTTAACTGGCGGCTTGAGTGCTGAAAACCACTGAATTGACATTCACGGGGTCTGTCACTGGTCTGGTTTAAAACTCTTGAGGGTTTTACTTCATGGCCCTATCTTGATTCCCACTTACCTGGATTCTCTTTCACTGTTTTATGAAAAGTAATGTTTCAGACATTTTCTATTTTTCTCCATTATATTCTGATTCCCCTCCCCAAGCTGGGAAGCTCATGTAGGCTTGTTGCCTGTTTATGCATTCAATGCTTTATTTGTTCAGGTAGGAGATTTCTACGAAGCCATTGGGTTCGATGCCTGCATTCTTGTAGAGCATGCTGGCTTAAATCCTTTTGGAGGCTTGCGCTCTGACAGTATTCCAAAAGCTGGATGTCCCATCGTGGTATGTTGTTACATAAAATTGTTTATGTTATATACTTAGTATATGTTTATGTTTTGAGGACCGTCATACTGAGCTGCTCAGAGAATCATCAAAATCTTGCATCAGTATGTAGACAAGTATCATGAACGAATCAGAGAACATGAAACATTATATTTTCTAGAGTGAGCAGATCTTGTTACATACTTACATTCTATTTATATTTATGAAGGGACAGCACATAGGTATTAATCTACTGGTATTTACTGGCGCTACTTTACATGCATGGTTTAAGTTTTAGCTTAGTAAGCATCAAGATTTAGATATCTTATTTCCTCCCTTTCCCAGAATATAATGAACATGGACAACTTATTTCCTTAATTCTTCACTTGTATCTCATCTATCTAAGATTTTCAATGACCATCAATATGACTCATATCTCATCTAAGCAAACGTGCCCTATCTATATGACTATATCTACTCCTACTCAAGCTAAGAGACATGAAGGAATTTGAAATTGATATGGTTAATATTCCATTCACAACTTAATGTTTTGTTGAGTACGTATGTCACACGAGCAAGTTGCTTTGCAGAATTTGCTGTGAACTTTTAGTTAGTATGGTTCTTATCTAATGTTGCAAATAGTATAGCATGAGCAATTTTCTTTGCAGAATCTGCGGCAAACATTGGATGATTTGACTCGGTGTGGTTATTCTGTGGTATGGTTTCAACTATTACTTGTTTGCTTAATACACTGCATTCATGGAAGCAAGTTATGTGCTGTTATATAGGAATATAGATGTAACTCTATGGTCTAAAACCAATGTTCAACATTTTGGATAAACAGTAAGTTCAGTGAACCAACAGGAAATGACCTTTGGGAGTTGTATTGAGTAGTGAGTCTGGCTGAACCTCGTCAAACACTGGCACCAAGCATAAACGGGGTAAAAATTGGATGCTTGTAAAACAGATAAATGATGTAATTAGTTTCTGCTTACACGATGTACTGATGTCCGTATGGTAGAATCTTATGCTGTGGTTTTTTATTAGTTGCATCCCCTTGCATCCCTGAACTGGTCAGGCAGAACTGAATTTTCTGATCACATGAGCAAACCGGGGTTTTTCATACATGAATTGCTCACATATATGCATTAATTTAAAAGTATTTCTTTCAGTTCTGGTTTTTTCTGTGGGACCTTGATTGATAATGTTTGCCAATTGTGTCTGATGTAATGCTTACATTTTCTCTTTTATGAGCAGTACCAATGTACCTTACAACGCTTAGCCAACTTTAACAATATGTTACAGATTGTCACAATCACTATACCTATCACTTTAGGCATGTATGATGCATTTAAGCACTCAATTTCTTGGCTCTGACCTTTTTAGTGGTGTTACCCATTATTGTTGTCTTTTGCTTTTGCCCTGCAGTGCATAGTTGAGGAAATTCAAGGCCCAACTCAAGCCCGTGCTCGGAAAGGTCGATTTATTTCTGGGTAATTGCATATGATGTAATCGATTCTAAAACTTCTGCTAAGGACTTATTTATTAGTGAGCTGCAGTTGCTGTTTGAGAAGTTAACTACTCCCTCCGTTCCACAATATAAGCCGTTTTAGCTAGCTCTTTTAGCTAGCTAAAACGGATTATATTATGGAACAGACTGATACTTTACAATGTTTATCGATTATTCCATACATTTGTTCACGGCCCATCTTCAAAAGTCTTTGATGAAGGACAGTAGAGAAACTAAAAATAAAAATAAAGTTGGAGTCAAATTCATTATGGCTTCTACACACTTCTACTATATTCTACATAATTTGGCACTATAGCCATATGTTGTGTAGTGGTTTCTAGAGTGTTCCAGCCATGAGTAGTAACTAGGTTGTTTGTATTTGCTTTCCTAGCTTTAAGTAGTGTACTCTAGAACCTTCTAGCTTTAAGTAGAGCTAAGTAGTGAAAGCTCATGGAGCCTATAAATAGAGGTCCTCACCTCTACATATGTAACCAGCCTATGTACACTACCTATCAATAAAAGAACTTGTGTTCTGTCCTAAAGATCTTGGATTAGATCTTGTGTGTTAAAGAGTTTGGATTGAACTCTTGGCAGCCCACGCCTCTAGAGCGATATCTAGCGCAGCACGTTGAAGTGGTTCCTTCAACATTTGTGCTGTCCACGTTGTAGCAGCAAGGTGGAGCTGTTCCTCCACAGCCTTGTGCTGCTTCAGGTGGTATCAGAGCCTTGCTGATCCGTTCCAGCTCTTGGTGTACTCTTTGAAAGTAAGCTGCAGCAAGCAATGGAGGAATTGGGAAAGAGAATAGATGCTGCAGAACAACAAATCCAAGCGCTACGTGAAGATCTTAACCGGAGATTCGATCAGCTGGTTGAGATGATAAGAAAGGGTGTTCCTCCTACTGCCAATGAAGGTGATTCATCAAAGGAGGAAGAAGATATTCGGCAGCGAAGGAAGGGAGGTCATCTTGAAGTAAAAACACCTCAACGACATGTTGTTCAGGTACCTCAAGAAGGCCAACTTATGCTGAAGCTTCTGGAGATGAGGAATATGATGAGACCCTTGAAGAACCTGATCTCTATGCATATCCAAGAGTACCCAACCCTACATATGCAAGGGATACATACAAGGTGAAAGCTGAGATCCCAACTTTTAATGGAAATGTTGATATTGAAGGGTGCCTTGATTGGTTATATGAAGTGGAGACTTTCTTTGAGGTCATGAATATTCCAGAAGACCGTAGAGTTTCTTTGGTCGCATACAAGTTGAAAGGAGGAGCTGGTGCATGGTGGCATCGCCTTCAAGAAGACCGCAGACTAAGAGGAGAACCTCGTGTGAGATCTTGGCGGCAGATGAAGAGTCTTTTAAAAGGGAGATTCTTGCCTGCAGATTATGATCAGATCCTATTTATTCAGTTTCAAAACTGTGCTCAAGGAAAGAGGACTGTTTCAGAGTATACAGAAGAGTTTCTAAGGCTACAAGTGAGGTGCAACCTTGCTGAAACTGAAGATCAACAAGTTGCAAGGTACATCAATGGTCTCAATGATACTATTCAGGATCGTTTGATGATGCAACAAATTTGGTCCATTGACCAAGCACAAGCTCTTGCATTAAAGGCTGAAAGGTTGGCAAGGACAAGAAAGGCAAGTAAGGCTCCATTTCCTCATACTGAAGGTTCATCTAGGAGTCACTCCCATACAGTGGAAGAGAAGTCCGCTCAACCCAAGGCAAAACAACCTGCCCAAGGCAAGCTGGCAAGAGTAGGACAAAGCCGGTGGTAAAATGCTATAAATGTGGTGAAGAGGGACATGTGTCTAGCAATTGCCCATTGAGGAAATTCGCCAACACAACTATCCATGATGATGGAGATGACGAAGAGTATGAATCTGAGGATGTAGAAGGACAAGATGTTTGTGAAGAAGGTGAAGAGGTGGTGTGTGTGATTCAACGTCTCTTGTGCTCGACACCACAGCCCGACAACACACAACGGAAGAAAATATTTGAGAGCAAATGTACCGTGAATGGCAAGGTATGCAAATTAGTGATTGACAGTTGCAGCTGTGAGAATCTTATCTCTCAGAATTTGGTGAACCATTTAAAGCTTGAGACTCATGATCACCCAAATCCCTACAATATTGGATGGATCAAGAAAGGGGTGAATATGAGGATCACCAAACAATGCAACCTGCCACTCTCGTTGGGTAAGTACTATCGCTCCAATGTCTTGTGTGATGTTGTTGATATGGATGCCAGCCATGTTCTTCTTGGAAGACCTTGGCAGTTTGATGTGGATTCTACACACAAAGGGAAGGAAAATTCTTACTCTTTCACTTGGAATAAGCGAAAGATCATTATAGTACCAAACCAATCAGATGCCAAAACCTCTAAGGAGGAGGAGAAGAACATGTTAACTATTTCTCACACCTCTAGCGAGTTTATGGAAGACTTAAAGGAGGCAAATGTGTGTGCTGCACTTATTGTGAAAGGTGAAGAGCAACCGGTGGTTGAAATTCCAGCAAAGGTACATGGCCTACTAGCTGAATTCCAGAGCATACTTGGAGAGCCACAAGGCCTACCGCCGATGAGAGGAATTCAACATCGAATTGACCTAATTCCGGGAGCAAGTCTTCCTAATCTTCCACACTACCGGATGAGCCCAAAAGAGCATGCTATACTGAAGGAAAAGGTGGAGGAATTGCTGCAAAAGGGGCACATTCGAGAAAGTATCAGTCCATGCGCCGTACCAGCTTTGATCACGCCAAAGAAGGATGGGTCTTGGCGCATGTGTACGGATAGTAGAGCCATCAACAAGATCACCGTAAGGTATAGATTCCCTATTCCCCGTTTGGATGACATGTTAGATCAGCTTAGTGGCGCAAGAGTGTTCACAAAGCTCGATTTGAAGAGCGGATATCATCAAATTCGCATTAGACCCGGGGATGAATGGAAAACAGCGTTCAAGACAAAGGAAGGGTTGTTTGAATGGATGGTCATGCCATTTGGACTCTCAAATGCACCAAGTACCTTTATGCACTTGATGAACCAGGTACTTCGACCCTTCTTATCCCACTTTGTTGTGGTTTATTTTGATGATATCTTGATATATAGTAAAGATGAAGATGAACACTTGGATCACATCCGTAAGGTGCTATGGGTACTAAAGGAAAACGAACTTTATGTGAACTTGAAGAAATGTGTTTTCCTTCAAACACGACTTATTTTCTTGGGGTTTGTCATAACAAGTGAGGCATTCATGTTGATGACTCTAAAGTTGAAGCAATCAGAGAATGGCCAACTCCAAAGACTATCTCAGAGGTGAGAAGCTTCCATGGTCTTGCAACGTTCTATAGGCGGTTTGTGAAGAATTTCAGTACGATCATGGCACCAATCACTGAATGTCTAAAGAAAGGGAAATTTCAATGGAACGAATTAGCTGAAGCTAGTTTCAAGGAAATAAAGGAAAAATTGTCACAAGCACCAGTCTTGGCGCTACCTGATTTCAGTAAGACTTTTGAGCTGGAGTGCGACGCTAGTGGAGTAGGCATTGGGGCTGTTCTATCTCAAGAACGAAAACCCATTGCTTTCTTCAGTGAGAAGCTAAGCGAAGCAAGACAAAAGTGGAGCACCTATCAGCAAGAATTATATGCTGTTTTTAGGGCTTTAAAGACTTGGGAAGTCTATCTGTTGCCTAAGGAGTTTATTGTCTACACTGACCATCAATCCTTGAAGCATTTTAGGAATCAAAAGCATGTGGATCGCATGTTAGCAAGATGGGCAGCTATTTGGAGAGGTTTAATTATCTCATTGTGCACAAATCTGGAGCCACCAACAAGTAGCCGATGCTTTGAGTCGCGTGCATGCCTCTTGACTTCTTTTGAGGCTGAACTTCCCGGCATGGATCAACTAAAGGAGTTGTATGAGGAGGACGAAGACTTTGGCCATGTTTGGGTAAAGCACATGAGAGGCCAACCATTAGGTGACGACTATTTGGTGCAAGATGGCTATCTCTTCAAGAATGATCGCTTGTGCATCCCGAGAAGTTCTCTACGTGACAAGTTAATTAGAGAGCTCCATTCAAGTGATCTTAGTGGCCATGTTGGACGCGACAAGACTATCGCTAACCTTGAGGATCGTTACTTTTGGCCACAACTAAAGAGAGATGCTGGAAAGTTTGTTCAGCGATGCCCCGTATGTCAAACCTGCAAAGGTCAAGTCACGAACACAGGGTTGTACATGCCTTTGCCTGTTCCTGAAGCTCCATGGGAGGATCTCTCTATGGACTTTGTCTTGGGTTTGCCAAGAACAAGGCGCGGGAATGATGCGGTGTTTGTGGTGGTGGACAGGTTCTCTAAAATGGCTCATTTCATTCCATGCCGCAAGACAACAGATGCTCATCATGTGGCAAATTTGTTCTTTCGAGAAGTGGTCAGACTTCATGGGGTCCCAAGGTCCATCGTCTCGGACCGTGATAGCAAGTTTCTTGCTGCATTTTGGCTCACTTTGTGGAAGCAGTTCAACACTGAATTAAAATTTTCTAGTACTGCTCATCCACAAACAGATGGTCAGACGGAAGTGGTGAACAAGTTTTTGGGTAATCTGATCCGTTGCATTTGTGGAGATAGAAAGGGACAATGGGATTTGGCTTTATCCCTTGCTGAATTCTCCTACAACAACTCCAAGCATAGATCAACAGGCAGGAGTCCTTTCTCTATTGTCTACACTAAAGTTCCAACACATGTGGTGGATCTAGTGAAGCTACCATCAAAGGGAAACTCAAAAGCAGCATTGTCCTTTGCTGATAACTACACCGAACTATTTGAAGAAATTCGCCATGTGTTGGAGGCGCAAAATCAGAAGTACAAACAGCTAGCTGATTGCAAACGGAGGTTGAAGACATTCCAAGTTGGTGACAAGGTAATGGTATACCTTCGTAAAGAAAGACTGCCTTTAGGCATCAAAGGGAAGCTTAGGCAGCGGAAATATGGACCCTTCTCAATTCTGAGGAAGATAAATGACAATGCCTATGTGATAGATCTTCCAAATGACATGGGAATCTCCAACACATTCAATGTGGCAGACCTGACTCTTTATCATCCAGAACAAGCACTTTATGAGGATAACTCGAGGTCGAGTTCTAAACAACCAGGGGAGGATGATGAGGGACAGTAGAGAAACTAAAAATAAAAATAAAGTTGGAGTCAAATTCATTATGGCTTCTACACACTTCTACTATATTCTACATAATTTGGCACTATAGCCATATGTTGTGTAGTGGTTTCTAGAGTGTTCCAGCCATGAGTAGTAACTAGGTTGTTTGTATTTGCTTTCCTAGCTTTAAGTAGTGTACTCTAGAACCTTCTAGCTTTAAGTAGAGCTAAGTAGTGAAGCTCATGGAGCCTATAAATAGAGGTCCTCACCTCTACATATGTAACCAGCCTATGTACACTACCTATCAATAAAAGAACTTGTGTTCTAAAGATCTTGGATTAGATCTTGTGTGTTAAAGAGTTTGGATTGAACTCTTGGCAGCCCACGCCTCTAGAGCGATATCTAGCGCAGCACGTTGAAGTGGTTCCTTCAACATTTGTGCTGTCCACGTTGTAGCAGCAAGGTGGAGTTGTTCCTCCACAGCCTTGTGCTGCTTCAGTCTTCCATAGTTGACAGCGAGATAATTTTTTTCCCGCATCACATTTACAATGATCACTGAAATGTCTGTCAGAACTTACTTTGACATCTGGTATTACATGAACATGCATGTATTACTTTCTAATTTAGTTGATGTAGTGATTATCCCCCCTGAGTCTGTTTCTAGTTGCAATGGTGACTTTTGGGATCAAATAGTTGGTACCTGCTGCCACCACCTATCGCCTTTTTTATTGTGGTTGGGATGAGATCTAATAGTAGGAACTACCATGTTACATTTGATGGTTTGCACTTCAGTTCATCACCTTAACATTTACCTTTTGTTACAGCCATGCGCATCCTGGTAGTCCTTATGTATTTGGCCTTGCAGAAGTAGACCATGATCTTGAGTTTCCTGACCCAATGCCCGTTGTTGGTATGTTTTACTTCCAGAATTCAGTACCATACCTCTTAGTTAACTGTATTATTGTGCTTTCTTCTCCATGGTAATTAGACTGCTAATCGGCTGGCGATATGTTTGTTTCTTAAAGCTTGGTGTGCTTTTCGCTGAAAGTTCGATAATAAATATCTGCATGGGATTTGGTTGGTGAATGGTCAAGTAAATTAGCTGATATGAACGTTGAACATTGTCTTAAACTCTTAGTTATTACCCTTAAATATTGGAATGATACTATTCGAGCTGTACAATTCTTCTATATATAAGGTGCTATGGAATTTCTTTGTTTGTGTGTGAGCTGTCCAGAAATGTAAGGCGTGTAATAATGCATGCAGTCAACGTTTTAAAACTTTGACAACTAGTACGTGTATTGAGTATATGGATTAAGCATGCAAGAATAATAGTATTATTGTATTTGTCTTGCAAAGTTCTTTTATGTTATATTTATTTTTACTATTTTAGGCATATTACAATTTACAAGCAATCGTTATAGTCAAATGTTGCATTTGAGACTATCGAAAGTCAAATGCGACTTACATTACCCTGCATATGCATCGGGTGAAAGCTAAGCATGTGAATGAACTTTCATCATGGATTAACAACCTAGCTTGAGTTTGTTGTATATTCCCCCCACCCCTTTCTAATTAGCTGTACATACTCTCTGTTACTGTTTGGTTCGGTTTAATTTCAATAAAATACTGTGGGGCTTTGGCCCTACAGTCATGCTTTTAAGTGTTACAATTTTTATCGCTTATGTCTGTTCTTGACTTCTGCATTTCCCCAGTTATTAAGCATGGAACTATTGTACATCCTGATGTTCTCATTTATCAGGGATCTCACGCTCCGCGAAAGGCTATTGCTTAATTTCTGTTCTAGAGACGATGAAAACTTATTCAGCTGAGGAGGGTCTAACAGAGGAAGCCGTAGTCACCAAGCTGCGCATATGCCGTTATCATCATCTGTACCTTCACAGTTCTTTGAGGAATAATTCTTCAGGTTTGGTTTTATATTCCTAGAGCAAAGCTTCTCTCATGGATGTAGTGCATTTGATCCATGCACAACTTCTCAGAGCCTGGAAACCAGAAAGTTGTAACTTATCCTGTTCTCATTATCATTATTTTAGAATATATCACAGCTAAGATTTTGACATTCACTCTTGTTTATTTTCTCGAACATGCACTAAAATCATTTTGTATTAGAAGAACAGTAAGAAGGTGCCATCCTTACAAAGCCGAAAGCCCGAAACCGAAGCCAAACAAACCTGCAAAGCCAGCCAACCAAACCAAACCGAAAAATCTGTACAAGCCTACAAAAAAAAAGGCAAACGAAACAAAGAAAACCTAGGCTAAGATAAGTTAAACTTGGCTGCATTTAGATCTTGTGTTTTCTACCCTGTCAGATACATTGGTCTTTCTATATTAATCACTGTCTTGGCAATTAAACGATTTATAAAGAATGTTCTATAGCGTCTCCGTCTTCCTCCATTTTCTACAGTTGACTCACTCGTGGCTTGACCCTTTCTTACTTAACTATCTGGGTGTTTGCCTCTTTTTTTTAAACATTTATGATAGCATTAATATTTGTTAGAAATGTTGCAACCCAATATTTCCTTACTGTGTCACCGGGATGTGAACGCAATAAACTCTGTGATAACAGCGAAGTTTTTTGTGGAGACCGTTGTGCTACTAGGATGAGGATTATGATAATTTATGTATGATTTTTTATCTACCTATTCATGTGAGATATTTCCTGTCATTTTCTGTAGGGACATCACGTTGGGGAGAGTTTGGCGAGGGAGGTCTCTTGTGGGGAGAGTGCAGCGGAAAGTCTTTTGACTGGTTTGATGGTTCTCCTGTTGAGGAACTTTTATGCAAGGTCTGTATTTTATTTGTTGATATGTCACCGTTGAGCATGTTTATCGTGCATTTTATCTGTACAATCCATATTACCAATTATTGTTCTTGTACCATCAGTTCTATATTCTTCTTAATAAGCTTTGGATATTGGATCATAGTTCTTAAAACAAAAAGCTTTCATTTGTCAAGGTAAGGGAAATATATGGCCTGGATGAAAAGGCTAGTTTTCGAAACGTCACTATATCGTTGGAAGGGAGACCTCAACCTTTATATCTCGGAACTGCTACTCAAATTGGTACGCAGTAGCTTATTGGCTTTTGCTGATCTTTCTAAAGAGCCTTCTGAAGTGTATGAATCTTATTTCTGAAATTCATGTGCTATCGTAGGAGTGATATCAACTGAGGGTATTCCCAGCTTACCAAAAATGCTACTCCCTCCAAGCTGTGGCGGGCTTCCATCAATGTAAGTGTTGATAATTGCTAGAACAACAGCACAAAAGTGCAAATGGCACCCAGCTACAACGATATGTTTGAGGCCTCAATCTTGTTTTGTATTTGGTCATCATTTAAAAACAGTTGTACTTATGTAACAATTTCTTTGCATGCTAGTTATCCAGGTAACTCCGCTAACAGTTCATTAACCTGTGCGACCTTGTATGCCTATATTGGTTCTGAAACTTCAGTGGTATACAGTTGGCCTAAAATGTGGGTTATGTAACAAAAACTGATATCATTGATTCCGATTTGAAACATTCTCCAGCAATCACTTTTGTTTGTATAATCCACAACTTTAATGGGTTTAATTATTATCAACCTTAAATCTTGGATGCATGGGCCTTACAAAAGAAACAGAGGGAGTACTGTTTTCAAATGGAGCTAATAATTCGTTTTGTAATCCTAATTCCTATCATCTGACCAGTCTTGCTTGTGAACTTTTAAAGCACCGAGCCATTGAGTGCAGTAAGAGACGTCATTTAGGAATTGTTATTTATCATCCTTTGCAACTGCTCTGTAGAGATTACCAAAACTGTATCACTATTCTCCGCATCATGTTGTAGCACATGAGACTACAATTATATGACATAGCAGTTTCTCTTCGGGGCAGAACCTTTGTAATCTATTTCTTCTATTTGTCTGCTTTCATTCGTGAGATTTTTTTTATTATGATGTGTAGGTACATTAGAGATCTGCTTCTTAATCCTCCATCTTTTGATGTTGCGTCTGCAATTCAAGGTAAAATCTGTTCATCGTTGCAGCCACAATTCTTTCATGATGAATTAAGTTGTTGCATTTCCCTCCAGTTGAAACTGTGAGTTCGCTGTGGAAGACAATATTTATTTGATGGAGCTTTCTTCGGCACTTATCTAAACACTTAGGGTTAACCTTGAAGCAAAAGTTGTTATAAATAAGCATGGTACTAAGGTTTCAGTGTCATGAATTAGTTTGATTCATACTTCATAGTACCTTTATAATATATAAAAGCGGCTCTATCAACTCTAAAAAACTCGTAATCAATCACCTTTAGCCATATGAACCTACATGCTTCTTGGTGATTTCATTATGAGATGAAATGAGTGCTCTTATAAGAATACTTTCATCCTTTCACGTTTGGGATCAATCAACATACATCAAATGTTTCCTTCAAGAAATCTCAACCAACTCCATGAATTAGCCCTTGGGAGGCAACATGGGATGCTGGTGTTCTCATTTGGCCTGCACCCTAGCAACGGCACTGCCTCTTTGCTGCGCAGCCATGAGAGCCAACAGAAAATAGTTCAGCAGCTATGCCTCTGTGGTCTTGTTGTGGTTGCTGTCCAGCATTCAAGAATGGAAGGAAATAGCTAGGTGGCTGTATCGATATGGCTTGCCTCAGTTTATCCCTGAAAAGTTTATTGTTTGTGTGATATCACTACATGTGCTAGAGTTTTAACTTAACTCTGTAAATCTTACTCTTGCAGAGGCTTGCAGGCTTATGGGCAGGATAACTTGTTCGATTCCTGAATTTACTTGCATACCATCAGCGAAGGTTTCTTCTTAACATTTTACAATAAATATGGCAAATGATTGCACCATTGGTTATCTTAAGTTATTTCTTTTTATGCATGTTCATGCCGGACAAGTAAATTTGACATTTCATAAAATTATGGTTTAGCAGTTATAGACTACAGTATAGCTCTTAATGTTTTGGTCTCATCTCTCATGTGACTTGATTGATACTTGTGTACAATAGTTGATCAACCAGATGTGTGCATGTAAATACATGATTTACATTGTCATTGTTTGTTCGAATAATTCTGAATTTATGAGGATGCTTAGCTCCTTGAACTATAATGAAGTAAAATGCATAATTTGACAATTTGTAGGACAAATGGAACAAAATTCAAAATAGATAATGGAAGATATTCGACGTCTGTTCTTTGTAGCCAGATGCCCAGATCTGTGGTTAATAGTATTATTTGAGAGTATTAAAACAAAAGTATCCAGACCTTGTCACTGCCCCTAACAAACCAGACCGATTCTTGAAGAGATAAATAGATTTCTAGGGGCTATGCAAAATGACCTTAGAGGTCAGCTTAGTGCTTCCAACTGCTAGGGAACTACAGTCCATGTCGAGGGATCATTTCGTATCAAGTATAAAGACAGGGTATGTGCCAGGAAGTACGCTAGATTTTAATTATTCCTTATTGGTGCAGTTGTTATTTGGACTATTTGTTTTTCTTTTGATAATCTCTTATATCTTATGTCATTGTTCCAATCCTTATCATTTTGTCCTTTTCACCCCATGCTTGTTTTGTGGCAGCTTTTCACTTTATCTTGTTGTACTTCAGCTTTGTCTTATATTTATCTAGCAAATTTCATTTTGCAGCTTGTGAAATTACTCGAGTCAAAAGAGGTTAATCACATCGAATTTTGTAGAATAAAAAATGTCCTTGATGAGATTATGTTGATGAATGGAAATGCCGAGCTTTCAGCTATCCAGGAAAAATTGCTTGAACCTGCTTCCGTGGTTACTGGTTTGAAAGTTGATGCTGATATACTAGTAAGTCTTGAGCTACAGATGTGCAATATTCATGTATATACATATTTCTGACGTTTGTTATCTGTGCAAGTATGTCTTTCTATATTGTCAATCTTTATCCCTCTCCCTGTCATCGATCTGGAATATCTCTTTTTATTTTGTTGCAGATTAAAGAATGTAGATTTATTTCACAACGTATAGGTGAAGTGATATCTTTAGGTGGCGAAAGTGATCAGTCAATAACTTCATCAGAAAATATTCCCAAAGAGTTCTTCAATGATATGGAGTCATCTTGGAAGGGGCGTGTGAAAAGGATTCATGCTGAAGAAGAGTTCGCGAATGTTGACGTAGCCGCTGAGGCATTATCAACTGCGGTATGTTTCAAGCAATGCATTTCTATATATAAACTAGGATTTATGTTAAATTTTTTTTTACCCTCGTGGGTTTCTGCATTTATTGAACTTATCTGCATGGAAATATTGTGGTTACTTCATTTACCAGAAACATCAGCATAATGATACATACAGGTACTCTAGCTGTGGTCTTCAACACGAGATATTATTATGCTGTGATATATCACTTGCACTTTTGCATTTCCTTCCATCTCATCTTTGGTTTGAGTTATACTAACACATTTCAATCTTCTCAGGTCACTGAAGATTTTCTGCCAATTATTGTAAGAGTAAAATCTGTAATGTCCTCACATGGAGGTTCCAAAGGGGAAATCTCGTATGCGAAAGAACACGAAGCTGTTTGGTTTAAAGGGAGGCGATTCACACCAAATGTGTGGGCCAACACACCTGGTGAACAACAGATAAAACAACTAAAGCCTGCGATTGATTCAAAAGGTAGAAAAGTTGGAGAAGAATGGTTTACAACAATCAAAGTTGAGAATGCTTTAGCCAGGTACTGACCCAACTTATGATCGCTGCTTGCTGACATTGCAATGTTGCTTAGTAAATGCTCTGGCTGCCACGTGCAATCGCTTTCTTAAACATAGTACAATTAGCTCACTATCATAAGTTTCTACACCAGTGCAGTGTGAACCTTACTACTAGATTTTAATGAACTATTTACATAATTATATGCTGAAAATGTTGCATATGTTGATTTATGCATCTTCTATTATGTTGAACTGTACTGCTTTATTTGAACAATAGTAGAAGCATCATCTGAGATAAGATAAATTTAGTACTCCATCTGAAAAATGTAGGTCGTTTTAGAATCTGCGCTAGTCAAATATCTTTTAGGTTTTACCATTGGCATCTAAAAGAATACCAAACATTTGTAACAACATTGGTATTACTAGATTTGTATGATATATGCTCATAAATTTGTATTTAGTTTTACTTGAAACAATATTTTTTTGTCAAAATAGATGGTCAAAGTGTTAGTACATTCTAGAACAGGAAATTGTAGAACTCTAGTCACCGCAACATTTACTGAAACTGTGCTAATATTTTTTCAGGTATCATGAAGCTTGTGATAGTGCCAGAGGTAAAGTTCTTGAGCTGTTGAGAGGTCTTTCAAGTGAATTACAGGATAAGATCAATATCCTTGTCTTCTGCTCAACATTGCTCATCATAACCAAAGCACTTTTTGGTCATGTTAGGTGAGTACTTTTGGGCTTGCTTTGAGAAGCATCATATTGAGTATCGTACTAATGTTTTTTCTTTCTTTTCGTAAGTCTATAACTTGAACTGATAGAGTTCATCCATCCATTACTATTCTGTTAGTCTGTACCTAACCAAGGGTCAGATCTTGGGCACACAAGCACTTTAAAAAACATATGTTAGACTGGTTACTAGTAGGCGCTGTTAAAGTGCCATTCAAGTTGGCTTTTACAGCCAAAAGATTATTTTAGATATAACATTGATAGCTCTGCTTTTTCGAAGTTAAACCATTTGATAATAATTGAACGGGTCAGTTCTCTTGCATGAATTCCTGGCATCGCGTCTGCTGCGACTGTTAGTGGTAAAATTTCAGTTTCCTAGTTAACTTGTCATACCACTCACCAATGACATGAAACTTGGATATTAGGTATGCATCTTTTTATGTTTACAGTTTACATACCTGCTGGAACCTATTGACAGATATGTTCATATGGACTATAGACATTTGCATTGAATTGTCTAATAATTCTGTATTCCGTACAATAGACATTTTATGAGAGTAATATTGTCAATTATGTATGCTCATATATTTCTGTCTTGGCAATCCATTTACGCACACTAATCTGATGTCATGCATTTTTCTGGGATCTTGAGCAGTGAGGGTCTAAGAAGGGGCTGGGTGCTTCCTGTTATATATCCATTGTCTAAGGTACTATTTCTTGTATCATGCCACTCTATTTTGAGTCTAGACAATTATCTTGAAGAAATTTAGGTGGATTAAGACACTGCCTTTTTTCTTAGATTTAATGAACTTCATGAGTTGCTTGGTTAGAATTTGTGTAGTCATGTTTCATTTTTCATTCATGCATATACTAAGCCCAATTGGAACACTCTTTTCACATTGACGTAGATTGGTGTGTTACTATGCTCTGTCCAGTCATGGCTACCTGCGACAGTTCAACAATGACTCAGATTAGTCCAGTTAGCACATATAGCATATAAATTTGGAGGACATATGAGTGATGGCCGACAACCCCATTGAAGCCCAGGACCGTTATCCCTTCATGCAACATAACAATCTGTACCATCTATCTTACGGGAGATCCGCATCTAGGAGTCCACATTCATTGATTAAAACAAGTAATTTAACAGTAAATATGCAGTTTGAATATAAGAGAAGTGTAGGCCTGATGAGAGCATCAAACATTTGCACTTGTTTGAGTTTAGAAGCCTGACAGACACTAGGTAGTCCAGTATCATGTGAGCAAGGATTACGAGTCTACGAGTCAAGACGAGTCTCCAGGGTGCCATCTCATGGACCAGTGGCGTGACTATCATGACTATTCATGGTTAATCGAGGTTTCTGGTTGGAACGCAAGTTCCGACTCATAAACTACCCGAGCGACCATTTATCCTTGCCTGTGAGTTTCCCTTCTGTGTTATTTGATGTATAAAACAACTCATCCGCATAATGTGCAAACCAATCAATTCCAGCATCAAATTCTCAGAACTTTGAAATGATTAGATATGGAGTACCTGATCTGCTGTTGTAATAGCACAGTCCCTTAATACTAGCTTTGTAAGCGAGGCCTTACCCTATCTTCGTTACAAATAACATGTACACAGAATAGTAAGTGGAACTAGTGCTTCATGTATCAGAAATTCGATCAGTTGATTCAACAACCAAACCTTCAGCTCGTGCGTCATGTTGATTTAGTGCAAAAACACACTGTTGAGCTGGATTTTTTTGCTGATTCAGTTTGTGCTGTGAGCTTGCTGTATTGTTGATGTCAGGCACGCAATGATACACTTAATCTTGATGTAAAATTTCGATGAACAATAATTTAACATAGTAGTTTAGTTTGCAAGACCATCCTTTGTGATCTGTACCAAGCAACACAGCTGTCAGATTACATGTCCCTTTCTGATCAGCATAAGTGTTCCAATATCTGCTATGTACAACTGTCATATAACAAATTTTCTAGTTCTTACAATGTTCTAAACTTAAGTTGGGGAATGTTTATGCAGGATTATAGTACGGAAGAAAGCTCAAGTGAAATGGATTTATTAGGAATCTCTCCTTACTGGCTTGATACTAATCAAGGGAATGCAATTCTGAACGATGTCAACATGCACTCTTTGTTTATTCTGACTGGCCCGAATGGTGGAGGTAAATCCAGTATGTTGCGATCAGTCTGTGCGGCTGCATTGCTTGGAATATGTGGCCTGATGGTGCCTGCTGCTTCAGCTGTCATCCCACACTTTGATTCCATCATGCTGCATATGAAGGCTTATGATAGCCCAGCTGATGGGAAAAGCTCGTTTCAGGTGCCAATTTTGTAGCTTTACATTTTTTCCGTAAAATCTGTGTACTGTAATCTCAGGAACACAGGTTCTTTCACTATTAATAATGTTGGGAATTTTTGGATCATGGAGTTACACCTTGTAAAAATTACTACTTACAGTATCATGTGAGAAAATCGACATGGTACAAACTATATTTATGAATGTACATCATCTTGAGGAACAAAACAAAATGTGCTGCATGTTCAAATAAATGGTCTGGACTGTCGAATCTTTCCAGCTGACTCACTTTTTCCATCAGTTCGGTGTACTGTAGTTCGTTAAGCATGCTGCTATTCAGATCGCACAACATATGTTATGCTGAAACAGTTTAACTTCATTTCGACATTTTCTTACTCGAGTATGAATTTAGTTGTACTAGCGTACTACTACTACTGTTTGTATTTGTTTCTGTGCATATAATAATATTGTTTATTTATTAGTTCTTATTTTTGTTTGCATTTTTGAGATGTAAAATAAAATTTCTAACATCCATGGAAAAAATACTTTATTCTTACAATATGTTCTTTTCAGATTGAAATGTCAGAGATACGATCTTTAGTTAGACGAGCCACTGGTAGGAGTCTTGTTCTCATTGATGAAATATGTAGGGGCACAGAAACAGCAAAAGGAACTTGTATAGCTGGTAGCATCATTGAAAGGCTGGATGACGTTGGCTGCCTAGGCATCGTATCAACCCATTTGCATGGCATTTTTGATTTGCCTCTTTCACTCAACAATACTGATTTCAAAGCTATGGGAACAGAAGTGGTCGATGGGTGCATTCAGCCAACATGGAGACTTATGGATGGTATCTGTAGAGAAAGCCTTGCTTTTCAAACAGCCAGGAAGGAAGGTATGCCTGACTTGATAATTAAAAGAGCAGAGGAATTATATTTGACTATGAGCAGAAGCAACAAACATGAATCATCAACAGTCCACCATTTGCCTTCGGTTGCCAACTCTAGTGTAAATGGCTTGGTTGGTAGGCCTGACGGTCTGGGAAATGGACTTGAACTTCCATCATGTGCTTTTGCACTGCTGCAAAAGGATGTCGAAAGCATTGTTACCACAATATGCGAGGATAAACTGATAGATCTCTACAACAAAAGAAGCATCTCAGAGCCTGTTGAGGTGGTCTGTGTTACTGTAGGTGCTAGACAGCAACCGCCACCTTCAACTGTTGGCAGGTCCAGCATCTACATCATTATCAGGCGTGACAACAAGCTTTACGTTGGACAGGTATTTCCTTGATTATACATTTCCATGTGTTCTTCTGTTCCTTCGTCTAAGGGGCATGAAATATTGACTCCACTGTGCCTGCAGACGGATGATCTTGTGGGCCGTCTTCGTACTCATAGATCCAAGGAAGGAATGCAGGAGGCCACGATATTATATATTGTGGTTCCTGGCAAGAGCGTTGCATGCCAACTGGAGACTCTCCTCATAAATCAGCTTCCCTTGAAAGGTTTTAAGCTCACAAACAAGGCAGATGGCAAGCATCGAAATTTTGGTATGCCTGTAATCTCTGGAGAAGCCATTGCTGCCCACTGAACAGGCCGAGTGAACGTCCAGTTTAACACGTCAAGGGATGTGAGTACTTTGGTGTTTCTTCCTCATCTCTTTTGGCTTATAGGAGGCAGGAGCTAACTGGTACCGTGTCGTCCGCCCCAATTTTGTCTGTTGGTAGTAGTGCCCAGCTATGTTCATACTAGGGGTGAACTTTCTTCCATGTGTAAGGATATACTGATGCAACTATTTTGCAATTTAATATATATGCTTATCTTGATGCAACGGTGCAATTTGAGACCCTTATTTATTCACTCTTCTAGGATACAGGATCCAAACATTGGTTTGGGTTACTACAATATGTAAACAATACGAGTACTCTGCTGTCTCGTGCAATGGCCCAAATATTCACTGGGAAAAAAAGCTACGTGTAGAGTATAATGCCCAGTGATGCAAAATCAATATCATAATCTCATTATTACAGTATAATGTACAGTGTAGTTATAATTTTTTTAAAACAGAAATAACCTAGAAGAGCTAGATATGACAATTGCAAGACTTGATAAAATTCCCATGACATTCTTCAATATTTGTACCGTGTGGGTGCTTTTGTAAAACGTTTTCCAAGTTAAAAACAAAGTTTTCTCCTATCTTGGTTGATATCCTAGACCGGCCATGCATATGCAAGGATGAGCCGTATAGTCGATTTTGCAAAGCCATGGCCGGATGTCGAGGCCACAAGCTTGACTGGGTGGGAGTCTGAACCCGTAGGACGTTACGGGCTGGAATCTATGGCATGCAGCTCGGTTCTTCTGACAAGAAGACGTTTTACTTGGTTGGCTAGGGGCTAGGGCGATCGGACACCAACGTTGGATTTGTCTTGTAGTTTTGTTGCCAAACTGTTCGACGTCCAGAGTAGTATATTTCTGTTTTCGGGGAGAGCAACATCGTTGTTGTCTGACCAGTAGCAGCAGCTAGGAGTGGGTTACATTTAAAAATCGATCTCTCACAAATAGTGTTATCGCACACAATTGATTTACCGAGAATCAACCACAACACAATACAATGACGATATCAAGATCTGTTAACGCAGTTCATCGCTCAACGTGGGGCATGACTGTGGGTGCTCCTCTCCTCCGATGCCATAACACCTGGCTACCCTAGGCGTTGGCACATGCCTTTGGCTCCCCCTGCGTGCATATTGCTATTAAGTCATAACAGGTTATATCGTGTGGTGCCCCCTTATTATATAGGAGGTCAAATCAATCCGTGTCCGACTCGAACATGACTCGAACACTACGTATCCTATCCACACCTAATACAATTCTAAGTCTAATGTAACTCAACTTGTACATCATATTCGACACAAACACAACAAAGTTCACCTTGAGAATATTCTACACCACTTGAATTCGTCCATGCGTTGAATCTCCGTGTACACCGGATTTGAGTTGTCTTCCATGACCTCCGTTGCTACTCCCAGACTCCATGTGACTCCACCTGCAACTGTAGTCACTTCTTCCGTTCAGCACCATCACACACCGATAGCAAATCGATGCTCCTAGGAAAGTCCAATGTATGTGGATTTTTATGCTATATGAATGTTTTTTAAATGCTTCAAGCTCGTACATGTGCTAGTGTGAAAGCACGACCGAGATGTTGCGATGATTCTGAAGATCTGATGCAAATGTTACTCCAATGTTGCAAATTGTGAAAAGCTGCCAAACGTTGTGCTCCCATTGCTACATATATGTGTTGATTTTTCGAGTTTTTTGCTGCGAGGATGTGGATTTGTCACGACTAATAACGATTTGCTATGTACACATTTTTTGTTGCATACTTATATTTTATTTGCTGCATCAGTGTTTTCAAAATGTTTTAATATTTTCTTACAGTTTTGACCCACCGGGGAGGAAAATGCTAGAATATCAGATTTTTCTTTGCTACTACGGAATGAGAGTATGCTATATTTCTCAGGAGGACAAGATCTCGCTTTTAAATGAGATCAAACTCTGTAGGGAGGTGATTTTTTTGGGTCCCATATTGCTCGGTATTCCTAGCGCTGTCCTTTACAAAAACACTTGACCAATATGATAAGATACTATCAATAAAATGGGCGGGGAAGACCCCCTAATTAAAAAAATGAAATATTTACTATATGAATGTTACCATGTGAATAAGTGCATACAAGAAGAAAGACAAGCTTGTGAGTTCATCCAGGAGGACAAGCTTTCAAGTTTGTGCAATGAAGAAGCCAAGCATGCAAGTTTGTGCGTGGATAGTCCAAGCATGCAAGTTTGTGCAGCGTGGACAAAGGTATGAGTCCACATAGGAGGGCCAAATATTTGAGTATGTGCATGGCTGGTTGGGCATGCACCAGAGTACTCTCTCGTGGATTCTTGAAGCAACGTGTTAGAAGCCGCAGCAGACACCACAGCGAAGAGCTGGCCATGGAGCTGCCCAGGTGTCAGCAGAATAAAGCACGCATGAGCCCTCTCCCTGCTATATAAGGGGCATCTAGGAGCACGCTTGAGGCACTAGGAGCATAAGCTGTGAGCATAGTGCTAGGAGAGAACTTGTGCCTTGTACTACTAGTAGCTAGCCTCCACTCCACCTTGTAAAAAATCGTAGTTTGTGAGCAAGAGAGAGTTTGAAGCAGTGTAAGTTTATTCCCACCTCTTGTTCTGTGTTCGGGGCTTCCCGAAAGGGAAAGCGATGTGTAAGTATGTCTAGTTTAATAAAGTGAGCTGCCTTGTGCAATCCAATTTAAGTTGTGCGAATCATGTTTTTACGCTAGGGATCCTATAGGAGAAACCTCTACGTGTTGTTCCTGTTTAAGCCTAGTGAGGCTGTTTAAAGAACCAGTAGCCGTAGAGAAGTGTTCCCTTCGGGTGGAACTACCTGGGAAGACGGTAAAAACAGGTTAATACAATTAAAACTTGGAGTAGCTAAAGGTAATTTATCTTTGTTGAATATAGCATGCGATGCATATGGTAAGTACCAAGTAGGGGCATCACAACCACTGAGTACACCGAAGGCAGAATAGTTGGCTTCGCCAGCCTAAAGATCCTGCAATATAAATCATAAAAGCAATATTAGATACAAATAATCTTAATTAATTATTTTCGAATTTGTGGTTAAAGCCATGTAAGGGTTGTTGTCACAAGGCATGGATAACCTGTCCTCACACAGTAGGGTAGACGGCTCAAGCCGCTTCTCTTTCCTTCGAGGTTGAGGTTAGTTTAGCCTTTTTCAAAAAGAGAGAGAGGAGGTTAGTTTAGCTTGTGCAATTTAAGTCTTGTACAATTTGTTCACCCGAAGCGTGGTAGAAAGTGAAGATAAACCATAATGTAACTTTCACTTTACTGATCTTTAGTGCCCTCGTCTTTTATTGTATTTATACGATCTCATGTAGTATTACGTTTAATTACAAAGCCGAATCTATTAGTAATGAAAAGATGGCCGATGTTGCAAAGGCGCCGTCACATCACCGCCTCTCATGGGAGGAACTCAGCAGGGGCGTATAGGGGATTTGAAATACTTATGTCTTGTTTAGTAGGGTGTATTTCCATCCCAAAAAGGATTGGGGATGGGAACAAATAATTTTCCACCCCAATACACAGTATGGTGTAGTGTCTCGTGGGGGATATTTTGAGATTATCCCATCCAAATACTGGCTAGGTAAACGGACTATTGAAAATTAAGTAAACAATACCTTAATACCTTAGGAAGAAACGAGAGAGTGCACATTAAATTATACGCCCACCTAGTAAAATATGCACAATTTTCTATTCATTGATTATAACTACAAGCCATTTATTGAAATATATGTGGCATGCACAAATTTCAACTTATTAATAAGACCATCTAAATTATAAAACACATTTTACGCAGGCAATATCAATAAAGAATCATGATAATAATTTTTTTTTTTAGAATTTTCAGTAAATATGGTTACGAAGTCTTATACTAGAAAACACTATTAAGATATTTGTTAGGTCAAATTTATATACGTTTATTATGAATAAGTGTAAAATATATAGTTCATACAATTGTTGAAACATAATTAAAAAATTACAATTTAATTATAACACAATCAAGTTTGTTCGAAGATATTCATTACTATTGTATGAAAAAGGAACATACAACAAAAATTTAACATCATTTATATATGTTCAATATTCCAAATAAATAATAATTAATTATAGTCGTTAATACTCTAATATGCAAAAGCTATTTTGAGAAAGTATAAATTTTGGTACAAATTATTATATTTAGTTTGCCCCGGGCGTAATTTGTGGTTGGACCGGCCCTGCAAATAGGAAGAAACCCAGCAAGGATCCAAATTGAGTGAACCTAGGAGGATGTAGATAAGGGAGATCAGGCGATCTACGGGGTGTAGTAGTAGTATAGAAACACACCGGCGAACTCTTTTCAGTTTTATGCTTGGTGTAGGATCCCCAAATACCCATCTTTCCAACAAAGCAAACGGCACTCGATTCCGTTGAGGAAATCGCTCGGAATCATCCTTTTTCCTGCACCTCTGTTCGAAGTTCAGAGTTTCAGGGACGAGCATCATCTTCTTCCTCTAGCCAGCCAATAGCAAGCATTTTTGTTCAATTATGTGTGAACTTGTAAAAATTGTAGAATATTCATACTAGCTCTGTTTTGGGCGATTATAATTTCTAAATTCGTAATTTTAAAATATCTATATTATGGTATCACTTTTTGCTGCATAATCTTATCTGTAAAAACCCGAGAGGAATATACACCTCAAGATGATATTTTCTTTTATGCAAACTTGTAAATTAAATATCTTGAGCTCGGAAGCTCCAAAATTAGTGAATCAAATTTCTAACTTCATAGTTTAACCTTATTTACATGATTATGTTGTCCTTACCACTGTTATATTTTTATGAAAATGCATGTATGTGACGAGTCATTTAAATCCCTATTCTTGCAATATTGATCTACTTTTCACTTGCTCATGATGCATTCAAATTATTTTCTCAATATTGTCATGGCATGTGCATCATGAAATCAGCATCATGGCATTTTATTTAATTATGTACATAGAATGCACCGTTGTTGAATGAGTGACTTATTTGCCCTCTATTTGAATCTTTTGCTTCTTCTTGCCATAGGTGATGAGGAGGGTGTGAATTGTGAGGACGACGATCCAGCATATCAACAGGGTGACAAAGGCAAGCAGCCCTTAGGGTGTGCCAAATTTATTATTCTGAACATGCCATGCTTGTGTGCGATGTGGTGATTATTTTGGAGACACTACCCTTGTGTTTCTAATTGGTTGTTTACTACTATTAATGCTGGTCATTAGCATGAGTAGGAGTTGATTGGGGTAAACTTGGGTTTGGCATGCCGTTGGCTTGGATGTGATCCCAAGTGAGGATATTTATATTGTTGGGTTGTAAGTATCGGTCCTTGCTCTTTGGGTCTTGGTTGACTTGGGAACTTGAGCATGACGTCGGACTTATTGGTTTAGCTTTGGTGCAGATTCATGACATGATCAGAGAGCGTTGTCTCTGGTCACGATAACTAAAATTGCAACTAAAATGAATCGACTTGAGTGGGTACCCTGTTATTTGGTTCTTTATCCCACTTAAGTCAACCTAAAATAAACTCTTGTGCCATTTATCCAAGCCACACCGTACTTCCTCATTGATTTAAATGGGACGATCTTGACTAACTAATTCATCGAGTCTTAGCATAGTAGCTGCAGTTTTTAGTTGGATTTGGTATTTTGGGCATGGTGTCCCTTAAAAAGGACATGGTGTCTCTTTTTGTGTGCCATTCTACGACGTCGATTGCTTGGAACGGAAACCCCATGACGTTGCGAATCATGAGCGCGTTTCAACGTGGAGGCATGAAGCCGTTATGCATGGCAGACTGTTCCCGTGCCGATGTGGCGCGCTGAGCATGTGAATGTATCAAGCATAAAGCATCTCAGAAGCAAGTAGTAGATCTGCTCTATATATGTACTGGGAAAGGAGATGAGAAAGACGCCATACATCGGAAAAGCATAGACGACAAGCGAGGAAAGGTATCCCAAGGCGATGATGAACTCCACAAAGCCTCTTGTTGCGAGTGAAGAAATTGGTTTACCGATGAACCCATCACCCATGGATGACGCTTAACGCCGGCATGCAGGCTGGTCTCATCGTGGCCCCGCAGAAGATTCTTCCAAGGTGCCGCCCGTCATCAAACTAATCATGGCTAAATGTGCAAGGAAGTAATGTCGACTACGTACCGATGGGTTTAATTAGGCAGTACTTATTGTGGTTTAGGGGTTATCAAATGGCTTTATGGCTTGTGAAATGGGTGCACTGAACGAATCGGGCCTTGCGCCTCGGTGTGCTGTCTGTTGCGACAGCTCCTGGTCGCATGCTCGGCAAACCACGTACGTACTTCGCCCTGAAATCAAATACATGGTGTAATTTACACATCCTTTAAGAATTTTGACGGAAAAATGGAACTATTTTTTCCCTTTTCACAGCCACAATATTCAAAACATGTGTATATATCCAATAAAATTTCTCAAACTCAATTTTAATATTTGAAAGTTAGTAAACTATAAAGTGAGAGCTAAGTGGGGTCCATCGTGGAGTAGTGTCGTTGCCGCATTGGACAGAAGACCACCACCACCATAGCCCTCCACCTCATGCACCAACCGCAGCCAGCCGCATGCCAAGCCACACTCGCGCTGAGCCTCCGAAGCGAACTCGACACGTCATCAAAAGGCGTCCGAACAGAACGCTGCCCACGCTGCAGCCCCCCCGCACGCTTAGCCGAACGGCAGCACCACCACATAGCACTAGGGAGGAGACACTTCGGAAATCGTCGCGGCCCGCCAAACCCATCTGGGCCCATATCCCTGGCCGCACCACTGCCATCGGTCGTGCCGGGGAGCCGCCACCGCCACCTGCCGTACCGCGCAAGCTCTAGCCTTACGCCGACGTTGAGCTGAGCTCCGCCGGAAGACTGGCCAAGAGCCGCCGCCACTACAACGACGCGCAGCCGCGAGAGTCCACACACATGCATCACCGGGACGCAAGATAGAACGAAAACTGTACAACATGTACTGCTAGGTTTTTATGCACTCGTGTGGCTCCGGACAAACTTGCCATGGATTAAATCCAATCCAAGAAATTCGAGAAATAATTAGGCTTTTTTTTTACAACGAGAAATAATTAGGCTAGCTTCATGCATACAAGGAGCCCAAAAAATAGGATCTGATAGATGCGATGTATTTTATCAAAATTTGCAATTTACTAGTAATTCATGAAGCTTTTGTCCATAAATTGATCCGAAGCTTGATTTCAATATCAAGGATTTCGTATCACGCGACATGTCTTATTTATCGGTAAATCTAACTAGGGAACGTGCCCTGCGTGGCGTTTCCATACGGCGCGTGAAGATTCACGTTCTAGCGATCATGTGGCTTAAGGTAAGCGACCTCTGGTTGTTAACGCGTGGAGCTATTAGTGGTCGTGCTGGTGGGGCTAGGTGGGTCCCCACATGGTCGTCGTCTACTCTCGTGGAGCTGAGCGGATAATATATGTGTGGTTATTTTGTGGAGCCGAGCTGTGGATACCAATCGATCGAGAGAGCGAGGGAGAGAGTAGATGGCGGACGAGGTGGTGTGCGCCGACGGCCGAAGCGCATGGCGGCGGCCGGTGCAGTGAGAATCTCCGATTGGTCGGGATGCTCGCTCATATTGTGACGGTGGAGCGAGTGGACGCGATGGCTGCGCATACGGCGGCGGTGGAGGGATCTCGAGGAGCGGGCGAGGTCAGCTGTGAGGCCCACGAGGAGTGAGGTCCGGATGCATCCCGGAGACGGCGGCGAGGAAGATGGACTTGTTGTCTTCGTAGTCCATGCTCTTGCCCATCTCGTATCGAGCACGAAGAGGCCGGGGAAGGTCAAGACGGAGGCGGCGCACGCATGCGGCCGGTCGTGTCGGTAGAGGTTACCGCCGATCAGCCACGCCGTCTAACTCTTTGGATGAGCTCGACCGACTGCTTATCCTCCGATTGGATCTGACGCCATTGCTTCGCCGGCATGCGCCTAACCTTGTCGGTCGTCTCTCTCCTCCCGATCGAGCGAGTGCCCAACAAGCTAGAAGACCAACTATGGCTACCAGATTCTACAAGGTAAACCTACGTCTATCCTCGGTCCCCGCTGCCATTCCACTGTTCGCATAATGGTTTTCTTTGTGGTTGGACATTTGAGATTGACAAAGGGATCCAGCTTTTTAGTTTTTCTGAGATTTGAGAGGGCAGCACATATGAGAGAGTATTGGTTCAACTTTGTGTTGGTTTTTCAAGAGATTTTCTTGTGTGACATGATTGTAATTTTTTCGGAGTAGATATCGTGGTTATTATCCTCACGAATTCTAGTTACTCTGCCTGAATAGCCTGGTATTTGCATCATATGTATTTTGATGGTAATTGTGACCAAACAATCTGGTGAATTTGCCCGAATAACTTGGTATTTGCATGATCGGTCTTTGTGATGGTGATTGTCACTAAACATTCTGGTTACTTTGCTCGAATAACTTGGTAATTTTGCACGACAGATATTTTTTATGGCAATTGTCACTAATTAATCTGGTGACTTTGTTGTTGTAACTTGGCAATTTTGCATGATAGGTATTTGTGATGGCAACTGTCACTAAACAATCTGGTGACTCTTGCTCGAATAACTTGGTATCTGCATGATAGCTTTTGTGATGGTAATTGTTACCAGATAATCTGGTGACTTTATTCGGACAACTTGGTGACTTCACTTGACAATCTGGCAACTGTGATGTTATCTATGCGGTAAACAATCTGGCAACTGTGTGGTGTTATTTATGCACTAACAATCTAATCAGCTATGATGTAGTTGATTTCAAGTCAATTTTTCATCTTGTTGTACGCAAAAGATCAACATTTTTAGTAGCCCGGTAGTAGAAAGGACATGGGCACGCTCTAAAAATGTTGTCAAAAAAATTCTTTAAGAAAGCACTAGGCCGAGTGGTGGCAAATAGTTAGTACTACGGTCGACAGAGTATTATGCCATGCAAAAAATACACTTCACGCGAACAGTGGCACATCAGCTGAGCAAGGTCAAGTGGAGTTGTGGGGGTGCTGTCCAGCTCGCGCTCATTCGCGCGGGACATTCGACGTGCCACGGGCGCCGTACGGTAAGTTTTGGCAGTAGCACGATCCCTTATTTATTTCATTTCTAAACTTGAGTACGAATTACAAAGGATTCTGATCCCAGTTTATTTAAATATTTAGAAATATTATAATTCCCAAAATTCTCGTACTTTATGTGGGGCCAAGTCGTGGAACACTTGGTATAAACGAAGGAAAATAAATTAAGCCAAATAAAACACCCGTGGTTTGGTTCACGCTAGGACTCGAGAATTCGGATGCGTCTACGAATTGAATCAAGTACGAACTTGGAAAGGATCAGAACGAGATTAATTAATAGGCTCAGGCTCTACTTGATTACCATCGATCGAGTTGCATGCTTGCACGGTATCTCGATCTTCTTTCTTCGATACATTGATCTCCATGGAGTCTGCGGCCGCAGCCGTGTCGCAGCCTGGCGTGCCCGCCTGCTCGTGGGCGGATCTCCCGACGGATCTGCTCCTCGACATCTTTGGCCGCCTGCACGACGCCTGCGACTTCGTACGCTTCCACTCCATCTGCCAGCCGTGGCGCGATGCAGCGCTCTCTCTGCCGGCCACGGCAGCTAGCCGCCGCAAGTTCCCGCCGTGGCTCATCTCGCTGCAAAACGGCCGCATCATGGGCAACATCTCTTCCGACGTGACTTTCACAAGGGGCCACCGCAGCTACAGCGGCAAGGTTCTCGAGGGATCGCCGTTCTCCGACAAAAGTTGGGTGGCCGGCGCGGACGGTGAATCCATCTGCCTCTTCACTGGGGGTCCTCAGCCAACACTCCATGACTTAGTCACCGGAGCCCTAACCCATCTGACTGCCCCCTTGAATGACAACTACGGGATCCAGCAGCAGATGAGAAAACTTCGTGGCGTCGTATACGGTGATGGAACTATCTTCTTGTACAGTTTTGTCTCCGAGCCGGTCCCGGGGCAAATTTTGAACAAGACATTCTTCACGGCCGCCATCCTTCGTCCCGGTGACATGGCATGGACTGCTGTTGAAAAGAGTCTAGATTGGCGGCCAAACGATCATAATCGTGCCGCGTATCATGATGGCAAGGTCATTATGTGGGTGAACACGTACCGCTGGTGTGTCGTGATACCAGGCTTCGGAGCCAATGGCGGTGATGACATAGCTGGTGACAGGCTAGAGACCAACAATGGTACCCGCCTTCGCACCTACGTCTTGGAGTCTCGCGGCGAGCTCTTGTGGGTGTCGCTCTTGGTGGTGAATAATGCACTAGTGGTGAAGGTGTATGCACTAGAAGAACAAGCTGATTCTGGAAGCGCCAAGATGCGATGGGTGGAGCGGGATGGTAGAAGTTTTGGTGATCGTGTCCTTTTCTTAGGATTACCGATGAGCTTTGCAGCGAAGGCCACTGAGCTGGATATGGAGGGCGGATGCGCCTACCTTTTCTTCTTGAATCGTTTGTTCAAGTGTAATTTGTCCGACGGTGGAGCCAAACTTATTGAGGGCCCGTTTTTCGGATGTGATCTAAAGGATGAGTGCTTGTGGCTCCGGCCACAACCCATGGTTGCCCCAATCGCAGAAATCCAAAGAAGAGTTCAGATCCGAAACAAGTGAAAAGATCTTTCTTGTGAACCAATGATGCATATTTGTAATTCTTATAGTTTAGTAACTTGGGTAATGATGACGAAAGATCACTCCAGCGTTACCATGCAGCAAAAGCCTACTAGGACCCCGCGCGTTGCGGCGGAAATCTCTTTACAAAATTATTATGTAAATGAAATTGGTATAAGATGCATGAAATATTCAGTTATTTAGATTTAGTTGATCACAATAGTTGAGTCACTAAATTTGATTCATGTGAAATTGTTAAATATTTGAGGAATAAATATTAGTGACAATTATATGGATGAAAAAAGATGACATGGATAGGTTGCATGAAAGATGTACTATTATTATTTTTGTTAGTTGAGATGACATGGACAATTGATTGGCTAAAATAGTGGGTGATGTGGATAGCTTGCATGTTGAGATAGAAAAATAATTAATACACTTAGTGAGGTTTTGCTTTATAAGAGGTATAGATTAAGCGGTAGGCAACGCCCTATGAATCTGGGCTTGCGGGCGTGATGCGTGGCGCACTTCTTGGCAGCTAAGCGCTGAAGTTGGCAAAAGCCCATACAACTAGCTGGTTCAGTGCTCCAATATGGGCCAATAAGAGTGTATTAGCCATTAGGAGAGTGATAATAATAATAAAAAAAGTTTGTCGAGTACTCGAGTCTACTTTTTTCTAATTTATGGAATGTTGAATATAATCGATTAATTAATTGGTGGCAAATTGGGATGCAAACATTGCATAACTTTTTTCCAAACAATTTAAGAAGTACTATCCAATAGATTCAAAAAGTAAAAAAGGATTTATGTATGCTTATTATTTCCTGACTCGACACATCAAATAAGCTACAATTAGAATATGCTAGTGAAACCGGAGATACAGCGAGAGAAGCTACACAGATACTTTCCGATGACATCAATCGATCCATTCATTTTTAATTGGACAAGACTATATATGCGATGTTTTTACAACGCTTTCATAGTATCGAGCCTACCCATTCTAGATTCGCCACTTCATGCATACATATACTTATGTTTACTAAAGATAAGAGTTGTAATAAAGCTTTAATATTAGTAAACTCATGATTGGCACATGTCTATTGACAAAAGTGTCACTTCCCACTAAAAGGACAGTGCGCAATAATGAGACACCCTAAACAAACCACCCTACTAACAATCCAACTACACATTGAGTTCCGAAGATGTAATCCTATATCATTGTTGTCGTAGAAACAACATGAGAGTAGCCGTGTCTCTTAACAAATGATGTCAGTGTTGTACATAAGTTCCAAGTTTCATGATGAAATGACATGTGTGTTGCTGTGTGTAAAAAAAAAGTGCTCCAAAAAGATACTTTTTAAATTTTTATTTCACTACTGATTTGAATATTTACACATCACTACAAATTTTAGTTCACAATGAAACTTGGCAAGTATGTACTCCCTGGGAGTATGTATAGATTCGTTACCAGTTTTTCATATTTTTAAAAATGTTTTACAATTTGTTTCGATTTCCGTAAAAATATAACCTTATTATTATTTTATTTATTTATTTATTTATTATATATAAAGGACGGAGAAGAACTCGGCCTGTCAGGCCACCTGTTAGCTACAGTAGCTACAGTACAGATCCTGAGCGTCCGCTTGCAGATCAACGCCTCAGATCAACCCTCACCTGCTGCACAGTAACAAGTGCCACTGTAGCTGCACGAATTTTGGCGCGCGGGGTGACCCCGCACAACCGGTCACGCCCAGATGCACGAATTTTGGCGCGCGCAACACCCGCTCATGACCGGTTACCTACCACATGCACGAATATTGACGCGTCCTTCCACCGGTTGACAGCCGGTCACCCTCTCGCACCAATTTTGGCGCAGACTTTTTGCAGAAAACCGCCGCAAAGCACTTATTTGTAAGGTTTGGAAACAATAGGGACCTTTGTGGAAAAGCTTCAGCACTTCTCCCCTTCCCCATTCTCTTTCCCGCACGGCGGCAATTTCGCCGTCGCCGCCGACGCACCGCGTCGCCTCTCTGCTCCTCCCCCGTCAGATTCAAGCACACACACGACTTAGCCGTCCTCTCTTCTCCATCTCCGGCGAGCTTCGCGTGCTGGCCCACACGACGCGTGGCCAAATCGACCACGCACTGCCTCCGTTCCCTCCGCCGCGTCTGGTGCTGCCGACCTAGACGCAGCGGCGCCGGCACGTCCGGCCATCCCGCGTCCAGGCGCTTCCACCGTGGCCCCTGGACGCGCTCCCGGACGAGTGCATCTTCGAGATCCCGCGACGCCTGCAGGGCGCCCGCGGGCGTGGCGCATCTGATTTCTCCCGACCGTGAAGGCGCGGGTTGCCGTCGCGCCGAAGAAAGTGGCGGAGGAGGAGGACCCGCGCCTGCGCTGGGCGTTCGTACGGAAGGTGTACGCCATCCTCTCCCTGCAGTTCGCCTTCACCGCGGGGATCTCCGTCGTCGCTTGCCTCCTGCACCCCATCCCGCGCTTCTTCCTGAACTCAACCGTCGCCTCCTGGTCCGTCTTCATCGCCATCCTTCTCGCCCGTATGCCTGCCTACTCGATTGATTTTCCATCCCTTTCCCTTAACTAACTTTTGGATCTCTGATTTTCCGGCGCTACTTTCATATGGGATGGCACATTTATTTTTTTATGGTGCGTTCGCGATATGTGCAGTGATGTGTCCGATGCTGCACAAGGATCCTGTGAACCTGCTGCTGTGGGGACTCTTGGTTGCCTCCATGTACGAGGACCTTTAGCTTTAGGTAAGCAATAATTGTAGCAAAATACCAGCAAGTAGTAGGAGATGTGATTGCAAGTTTGAGCTTTCAAGGTGCTGATTTGCTCCGTTTTGCATACAGTTTATACATGGATCTGGGATTCATGGAAGAATCAATACCTAGGGAGAGGATTTGGGCAAGAAAATGCTAAGTAGTCAGTAGCATTGAAATGATACATCATTGATTTACAGTGGCATGAAATGATACACCTTTCAGCGATCAGCGGCATGCAGTCATAATTATGTGCTTTCATCAACAGACTAACAGTATATGCACGATCTATATTGGTGCAGTTATTAAATTTTCCTAACCGTTAATTCTGTACTCTGAATCTGTTAATTGGGATTCAAGAAAACATCAAGTATACTATTAGCATATTGATCTGTAGAATACCTGATTTTGTATATTCTACTATGTGAGGATCTATATGGTTAGGAACTTCAGACTTTTATTGTATAGCTTCTTCCAAGCAATCGATTGTACTCATCCTGTCATTGGAACTTCAGTGACACAAGTTTGCTGAGCGCTTATTTTGGTTCGGATGTGAGAAATTCTATGTGCTTAGCCTTCAGTTTGTAAGTTCTTGCAAATCATTCACTGGCCGAGTTGGTAGCTATACTCAGATTGTTGATCCATTGTTTTCCTCTTCCTTGCTGATTGTAGTACTTGAAATGTGGAAGGTTAGTGAGTCATATAAATCCTATTATGTCAGTATGTAAAAGAGTAGTAGCATACTGATGTAGATTCTTCTAAAATAGTATTTACTTTGCTCCACTTTCTCTAAAAATACCCTCTTAGTTTAGCAACCAACGCACAGGTTCACATGTTCTTTACAAGCTAGCAGTTTTCATCTCATGATTTTTCTTTCCTTGATCAGGTATCATGGAGTCCTTGCTGCCCAATTACACTAGCAATT
This sequence comes from Poa pratensis, assembly GCA_947311845.1. NCBI lineage: Eukaryota > Viridiplantae > Streptophyta > Magnoliopsida > Poales > Poaceae > Poa > Poa pratensis. Next base: position 39,033,122 of record CAMZMU010000046.1, on the reverse strand, counting down.
TGTATATTCTACTATGTGAGGATCTATTTGGTTAGGATCTTCAGACCTTTATTATATTGCTTCTTCCAAGTATTCGATTGTACTCATCCTGTCATTGGAACTTCAGTGACACAACTTTGCTGAGAGATGCTGGTTCAGCCACGATGATGTGGAAGAACGGTGGCTGGTTGCCTGCTTGAGGTGGCTCCTTTCCAATCGCCAATCTGCTTGGATGCAGACTATCTGATCTCGTTTGGTTAACCAAATAGCCAACATATTTCAGTGTATTTCAGATTAATTGTCGGAGCACCGGTCAGTCTCGAATGAATATGGCTGGCCCCGTCTTCTGATGTATTTCATCTCTACATTGCATAAGGTACTATGCTCAGCTTCCATGGCTCTATCCTCTATATCTTCAGGCTTCGCTGAGGCTTTTACTGCATATCTGTGCAAACGTACCCGTGTGAGCATCCATAAATAATGTGCAAATCGAAGAAAGTTTGCAAATACTCCTCGCCATAACAGTCATCGCCTTCATGGGATGTTAATTACAATTTTGGTGTACAACTGAGATGTGGAGGGGAACAATGGTAAAAGGTCAACATACCGAATCATTGGTTCAAATTTTGTGTCCTGGTTCTCTAAGAACACAAATATGCAATTCATTCCTCTGGAATTTACTATATCTTGACAGCTTGCTCCCATCTACTTTTAGTGTCAATTAGTAAATAATAACTGAGGGTGTAAGTTTGCCGGAGATGTCAACTTGATGCAAAAGTGATATTTTCGATTTTCTTTACATTGCATACTTTTAATAAGCACAATGATTCTTGATGCTCTGTCACATTTGTAGTATTTTGATATCTTATTTTTTTTTTAAATATAGATTTTTCCGTAACCCTACATATATTAGCACTAGATTGATATTTAAATCTTAAATCTTTAACTGTAGAAATTGAACCCCTGCCCTCTGAGGTGGGCAATAGTAATTGGCTAAGGAATGTGTAATCTATAATAAGACTCACTGATTTAAAGAGCTGTTCGCATGCAATGAATGTAATAAATTTTCCGTACCCAGTAAATAAAAATGTTTGTCCATTGTGCCGACTCTCGCAATTGTGCTGATTGGGCGCTTGCGCGGGAGCGACAACTGAAGTTTGCACAAACCCGACCAAGTACACTTAGACTACTTAGCCTTGGGCGGCTTGTGCCTGCTGATTTGGTCTTTGCTGTCTACTAGAATTTGATATGTGTTGATGATATGAGGTAACCAGATCGCTCTTCCCTTTAAAGCCAGAGCAGTGTAACATATTTTCCCATTACTTTTAGTTTTACCAACCATGCATTCAACTACTTATGCATTTTCTGTTGCAAGTGATGTGAAATGACTGAATTTCAGTGTTTGTTTGGTGAGTTTGCATTCATCAAAGAAGGTATGTTCATTTTTTGGTTGATTGATCGCACCTAAGATCATTTTAGTAATTCCTAAGAGACAATTCTCAATCTCTATTGCTTACAGAAACTTTTCCTTTTGCATCTTTTTGACAATTTTGTAGGTATATAAACATCAATCGGGAACTAAAGAAGAATGCAAGTACATAACTTAAAAGAACGGATGATGCTACTTGAGAACTTAATCATGCCTCTCAGATAAAAAATCATAAATGGTTATCAGCACATCGATGATATATAGGAGCTCTATTACTATGTAATTGACCTGAAATCTGCTGCTTTTGAAACATGCAGAGAAGAAATGCTGACATATTTATAGTTGATTCTCTGCTCAGTATTACAGTACAGAAAGAAATGCTGAGAATAATTTTATTTGACACACATAGGTTATTTCGAAGGTACTATTATATATTTTGCAAATTTCTTGAACTAGCACAAGGCTAATATTTCTCTGATTCATTTTTTTTCTTTTCTTTGGTTTATCAGCACAATTCGGCCTTTATCTGTATGTCAACACAAAATTCTGTTTAGAAATGAGAAGCCGAAAGCTTCTAGATCTAGCACGCTCCGGTGTATATTTCACCCTTTTTACCCCTATGTTCATATGATCCTACTGTTTAATTTAGTCATTCCTGTAGCACAAGTAAACAAAGACCATTTACGTTTACATCTTTATTATATGCAGTTCATGTAATAGTATCCCTTCATAGATTTAATAGAATAGAAAGGGTTTAAAGCCACATTTTGCCATCCGTATTTCTCCATGGTAGATTGATGTGGATTTCTCCACTTTTGTGACCATAATTTTTAGACAGGTATTTTCAACCTCGGCAGTGACATAATAATTCGACGGCACACTCTGACGGCAATTTTCACCGCAACTCTTCAGTCTCAAACGCAATTTCCTGACGTTGGTCGTTTTAGAATAGTTATTTCGTGAATTTTAGACGGTAATTACCATCGGCATTTGCCACCGGTGCAAAACATTAAAGTTTATCGTACGAGTTAATCCACGAAACAGGCTTTCGCCCAGCTTTATAAATAAAGCCACCAAACGGCCGAACCGATACAAAGAGGTGAGGGAATCCTCTTATAAAGCAGATAAAAGATAAACAAAAGAAACACAGGAGTAGCCACACCCTGACAAAGAAAACTAAGTTCCTCGAAGCAGGATCCGAACTTGCCCACCGTTGACGAAGCCGTACGAGACCGAGAGGTAACATGACGCGAACTCCACGACGACGCCCCCAAGAGGGTAACGACGATGTACGCCGCCGTCGCCGAGACCAATGGAGAAGGGTTTTCACCCGGAGCCCAAACATGAACTCCACGACCACGCCCCCAAGAGGGTAACGACGCTGTACGCCGCCGTCGCCGAGACCAAAGGACAAGGGTTTTCACCCGGAGCCCGCACATGGGAGAAGGTGACCACAACGACGCCCCCAAGAGGGTAACGACACCCGCAGGCGTCGCCGCCGTCGGCGCCGAAGCGCAGAGCTTTCGCTCGGGAGCCTTCATCCCACACCATGTCACCACGGACCGCCCGCCGTCAACAAGATGGACCTCCAAAACGCAATCTGGGAGTCGCCGCTGCAGAAGCACCGAAGACGCCAGGATCCCCCGCTGCCCGCTCCTCGCCACCCACATGGCCGAAGAAAGAAGCCACCACCGCCGACACGTCGCTCGCCGTAGAGCCGACCGTGCAGCCTCTCCTTCCAGGGCCGCCGCCCCGGCGTCCATGAACGCAACCCTGTGGCGCGGAAACGACCACCGCGAGCTCGTCGAGTCAGAAGAGCGAGGGTCGGCGCAAGTCCACGATGAGCAGCAACTGCAGCCAACCGGAGGGGAACAGCCCTCCGCCGCCGATGACGGCCGCCGACCGACGGAGCAGAAGGTCCCGTCAGGCCCAAGATCAGGCCCGGATCATACCCGCCTGGCCCAGATCTAGGCCCAGATCCAGCCCGAGAGGACCCGCCGCCACGCTGCAGCGTCGTGGCCGCTGTTGCTGCTCGTCTACCAGGCTCACGCCGCCCTGACCATCTCCGCCTCGCCGAAACCCCCGCCATGGCCAGCCAGCCGCAGACCACCAGGTCAAATTCGCCGCGCCGCCCAGGGCCGAGCCCGCTGCCACAAGGACAGCCGCCGGCAGTTCTGGATGCGCGCACGGTAGGCGTGCGAAGCCACCACGCCGCCATGGCCACGCCGGCGTGCCCCTCGCCTAGCACACCGCCCAGCTCGGCCGCCACGACCCCGCGCCGTCGCGTCGCGAGAGGGGGAAGAGAGGTCCCGCCGCCGCCGGCATCGCGCGGGCTTTGCCCGGCGACGCTCGCCGGCGGCGGCGGGGAGGAGGGCGGGGGAGGAGGCTGCTGGCGGCGCTAGGGTTATGGCGCCTCGGTCGCCCGCGCGGGGGGACCAGAGACGCGAGGAGGAAATGTTGTGTTCCGGAAGTCACTAAATCCCACTCCACCCTATGAGTTAATCCAAAGGACACACATACATATTTCTCTCTAATTTAACCCTAACTAAAACACAAAATACACTATTTTTTCACACGTCGCCGCGCCATCTTGTCTAGTATACTTTATGTACTGCACACAGCCCTTCATCTAGTTTTCTCTTGTGTGGGGACATCCCTTTTATCTTGTTGTGTCCGAAGCTGCAAGCATTGCTTATTTTCGTAGTTCAAAAAATTTCAGTACTCCTTCTGCAGACAGGAACACCCGTACAAAAGCTGCCGTGGTGAATAAATGAGCTCGTACATACATTTGCTGTACGACGATTGCGACGCAGTACCAAGGTATAGTAACCGATAAACGAAAAACCATAATAAATCTGCACAGCACAGCACGCCTACATCCTGCAGTGTCCCATAATTCATGCCACTCCGTCTTCTTTCTTTTCAGCCCAGTCACTCCAACTCTAGTACGACCGCGACCCCGATCCCCATCCGGTGGCCATCATCACCGCCTTTTCTCCACTCCACTCCACGCGACGCACGCACGTACGCAACCCACCACCGGCACGAGCGGAGCGGCGGGTATCCGAAGGAACGCGAAAGGGAGAGGATCGAGCGAGCAAGAACAAAACAAGAAACAGTTCACGGGAGGACAAAAGAGCCGGGTGAAATTCCGCCTCCATCCCACTGCACACTCTGCCACACTGCTCGAGGCCAGCTACTCCGTTCCCGCCGCCGCCGCCGGTGAATGCTCGCCGCCCCGTCGCCGTAGGTGAGCCGTCCCCCCTTCTCGTCTCCTTCCCCGGAACGTCCGACATGAGTGGGGTTCTTTCCTTATCTGTTATGTTTCTCGTTGAGTATTTCTCGCCTTTCTGTTACATCGTTTCTTCCTTATCTCCTGGTTTGCGGAGCTTCCTGTGCGGAATCCGTTGCTTGGAGCGTCGGATGCGCGACATTGATTCAGGCCATCTGTGCTCAGGCGAGGTGTTCGCGATCTCAGGGCTCGCGAAAATTTCGGAGGAGAATGTGGAGAGATCTGAGTTCCATTTATGATTACCCGGGACCAAAAAATTACCCCACCGATGCTGCTGTAAAGGCGCCACTTTTTCCCAGTTCTTCCCGTCCCTTTCCGCTCCCGCGCCCGAGAATTTATTGCTCGGGCCCTTGCTGCTCCCTGCAGCTCGCAATGCTCTCTGCCTAAAGATTCCCTCGCCGCCGTGCCCGGCCTCCTCCGCAGCTGCTGGCTCTCGGTTCACGGATTTAAACTGGGGACTGCATTCCGCGTGGAAAACTTCGAGTTCTTGGTGTTTCTCCTCTTCTCCCCCCCCCCCCCCCCCCCCCCCCCTGCGGTTTCGCCTTTTCTTTTGCTTTCTGGCTTCAGGTTTCGCTTCCTCCCCCGCCTACGTTACATCTCCTTCATCGTCCACCTCTCGAAATAGGCTTTCGCCCCGCTATATTAATATAGCAACCACCCGATACAACTTTGCGACCACAGCTTGGGCAAACAGCACAATCCTGCCCAAAAGAAAAGAAAGAGAAAAAGGAAGAGAAAACAACGCCAACATCGGCGGATCAATGAAAACGAAAGTGACTCTCGACCACTTCATCGTCCACCTCAGTTTTCTACATCGTCTTTGTAAGTCGTCTTCTCCACTTTTATCACCGTCTCTATGCCCCTTTTTCTCTAAATTGAAATTGAAATTGGGGCCTTAAAAACTGCGCTGCTGCAGTGCAGGATCCCTCCGAGGCCTTAAAATACGTACAATATCGTCGTTCTCAGCACATTGTTCTATAGCCATCTCTTGTCTCTTGAACTATGTGATGTCGGTAACAGCTCGAGCTTATTTTTCGTTCCATGATGTGAACACTACAAAGCCGATCGTCCTTTACCTCCTCTCTCCCGTGAGCTGTGATTCTGGCAACCCGTGCTTGCTGAGTTACCTGACGGGAAAAGCTCAGCCTTAACAAGCCTTTCTTGCTGCAGAGATTCCTTTGGATGGTAATCATGGGTTCATTTGCAGTGAGCTACATACTCCGATCCAATGCACTCTGCTTCATGCTCTACTTTTCCAACCTGCCTCCCCTCCTGTGCGTCGCTCGGTCCCCATCGTTTATTCGTTTTTATCGTTTCGTGTGACGTGCCATTCTGCCTTCTCTTGCTCTTAAACAAGAACAGGGCCATGAACAGGGACATCAACTGTGCCCATCTGGCCTACTTAACGCCTGCAAAAACCCAGCCTTAGGCATGTGTGCGTTGAAGTTTTCATGAAAGGACGGCATCGTGCTACAGGCCTCTAGTTGTCCCATAGGTTTCAAATTTAAGGCTTCAAATGAGACACTTCTCACTCTGTGTTATTGCTGCCCTTCTAGTTGTTCGTACCAGCTGCTTATAATGCTCCTGTTATTTAGTTAGCTTGATTGCCCCCTAGATCTCAGGTACAATACAAGCATGGCTGGTAATGTTTCATGTCCTTTGTGGCATTTCACTCAACCATAACTATGTTTTTTCAGGAACCCAAGATCTTCGTGATGGCGTGATGCTCGGAGGTAGTAGTTTTGATCAGAACAAGCCAATGATCAACTTGTTCGAACTCAGTACGGGGATGGCCAGCACGAAGGTGCTCTCTGAGAGAGCTCGTGGAGAAGGTACATCAATTCCTCCCACTTTGTGCTTATTTTTGCATTGTTGTGGATCTGCATCTCCACACACAAAAAATGCTGTTGATTTGCAAGGATTTCTATTTCGATATTGTGTATTCAGTTGTCATCTACTCCAGTGCTGCTTGAGATAAATGCTATTACTTTTCTACAATATGGCACTTGGTGCGGGTGGGGTACTCTGTTTGGACATTTCTTCCTGATTTGTGGATTTTGGACATTTCCTGGCACATATGTTGCCGATCTATTCCCTTATGTGGTGGGACTAGATGACATTGGCATTGTATGGGCAATGATTCTTTGCACAATGTTACGCATTGTCCCTTTGGATATGACATGTTTTCTTGTCTTTTCCTTTGGAAATATTTCTTTCCAAGACACTCTTCTAGAGATCCAACTTGATGGCATTGTTTCAGTTTTTTTTTCAGGCACGTAGATTATTCGTGTCATTGTCAAACTATTTATTTGATTTACTTTGACTTTTCAGGTTCTCCAGTTCGTAGAAGCTGGACAGATATCAAGAGAACTGGTGATCCTGCTAAAGTTTGTGTGGAGGATAAACTGGTGAGTGTCATGTCATGTTTCAGTTTGTCACAGGTGCCCTGCCTAACTTGTCCTGGTAAAAATTTATTGTAAATATATGGCAGGAAAACATTTAGTACTAAATTTGTTGCAAGTGACAACTCAGTCTTGCTAATTTTTTGCTCTAATATAAATTTCGCTGCAGGAGGCTAGTACTAGCAGCTCGTTAAGCAACAAATCAGATGCATCACCCATGAAGACGAGGAAGCCACCAAGTGTTGTTGCCAGATTAATGGGGCTTGAAGATGATCTGCCTGCTCAAGAACAGGCACTACATTCTGCCAAAAGTAACTTGAGGAGAAGTCATTCACAAGATAATTTGGCAGCAACAAGCAGGGATATGCAGCAGCAAGAGCAGCACCGCTACAGCAGAACAATACGGGACATGCACATAAGCCCCAAGGAAACAGTTGAATTTAAGGATGTGTACGCAGTCTGCGAAGAACCATTAAGAACACACCATATTCAGGATCAAACTTTTCAGGGAGGTCTTCACGGAACAAGAGTGACAGAAGGATAGAAGTTGTTCGACAAAAGTTCATAGAAGCAAAACGCCTCGCCACAGATGAGAATTTCCTTCATTCAAAGGAATTTCAAGAAGCTCTCGAGGTTCTAAGTTCAAATAAGGATCTGTTTCTAAAGTTCCTTGAAGAACCAAGCTCTGTTATCTCGAACCCGCAGAATGGACATCGCACAATGCCAGCACCACCAAGGACAAAGCGCATCACTGTGTTGAAACCACATAAATATGTTGAGAATAAAGGGGTAAGAGAAACCAGAGCAGGCCGAGTTAATGAAGAAAATGACTTTGTGATGGGGAAGTGTCATAAGAGATCTTATTCAGCAGAAGATACCTGCTCGCAGACAAATAGGATAGTGGTCCTAAAGCCTAGTCCTGGGAAGCCTAATAGAACACATGCCAGGCTAATTCCCAGGTCAGCTCTATCTGAACTTGCTCAGCGTACAGACAATCTTGGTGATTTAGAAGATGATACATCCACCCTAAGATATGATGAAGATCGTCATCGGCGGGATGAGTCTTTGCTGTCTTCTGTATACTCAAATGGGTATATTGGAGATGAGAGCTCTTTCAGTGGGTCAGAAGCTGATTACATTGATGAAGATGCTGGTAGCCTAAGTGACTCGGAGGTAGTCAGTCCAGTGTCACGAAATTCATGGGATTATATCAAAAGATATAGCAGTACTTACTCATCTTCAAGTTATAGCAGGGCCTCTCATTCACATTCAGCTGAGTCATCTGTGATCAAGGAAGCCAAAAAGCGACTTTCAGAGAGATGGACAACGGTAGCATGTGATGAGGTCATTCAAGAAATAAAGTTGCCAAGGAGCTCAAGAACTTTGGGTGACATGCTCTCCCTCCGGGAAGCTGAGAAAGAAGAAACTGTTGCTGTACTAAACTCTGCTTCAACTACCCAGTCATGCGGCACAGAAGATGAGTTGGCCAGACAAGCTACTTGCATAGCTACATTCAGAGAAGCAGAAAAAGATGAGAACTCTCCAAGAAATTTATCGAGATCAAAATCTCTCCCAGCGTCATCAGCAGCGTTTCATAACATGGTGTCCGCACATTCTGAAGGCACTAAAACATCGAAGCTGGATGCAGGGCCGGGTAAAGAAAAAATATCATTCAAGGGGAAAGTATCAAGTTTTTTCTTCCCGAGAAGTAAAAGGCTGGCAAAAGACAAAAATATCCTTCCATCTGATATCTCTGATGAGAATATTGAAGTCAGTTTTCTTGGTGACAACCGACCAGAGACTGATCATGACCTTGAAATTGATGAGCAAATGGAATTTTGCAAGGACAAAGCTGATAATTCCACCATGCAAACAAGTTGTTCTTCAAAAGTACGCACTTATCTGAAACTCTACCTTTATGCCTTGCTAATAGCTTGTGTTAGGTTACGTTTTTCTACCCTGCAATATCTTTCTGTCACTATAACGATGAGTATGGGGCTTTTGATGCAAAATAATATTGCTGTGCTTACCCCAATAAATGATCAAAATGTAGCAGGTTGTTGGTTCCATGGAAGCACCTGTATCTTCACATGGGTATACTGATGAACTAATATCAGACGGTGGCCTAAAATGCATGCTTGATGAGCCTAGTTCTACGTCAGGTCTTGATGCGTCGTTTCAAGATAACAACACTAATGAACCTGAATCATCAAGAAGCACCGCATCCTGCAATGAGAGTAAGTTTTTACTCCTGTACTGACTGTTGAACTTTCCATTGCCCTGTTTACTTATATACAAGTACTTGTTCTTATTGCATCACAGGAATTGCCTTACGATCTCCTTCAATCGAGTCTGTTTTCCGCTCGTCATCATGGGAGGATACCAACTCATGTTCGCGGTTACATGGCTCTCTAAGTTTCTTCTCCAATGCAGATGATGATGAATCAGAATGTCATGCCCTCGTACAGAAGATAATATCAGCTGCTGGGTTAGGCAATCTGCAAGTGAGCATGGTTTTCACAGGTTGGTATCTGGCCGATTGCCCTCTTGATCCTGCGCTGTGCGAAAAGTTCTTGGACCGCAAGGAGGAGGCTGCCAATCGAGGGAGCGTAGGTCGAACCAAAAGCTTCTTTTCAATTGTGTAAACATGGCACTGGTCGAAACTGGCCATGAAGCGTTGTGGAACACCTACCCGTGGTAAAGCGCTCCGGATCGTGGAGGGAGAATTGTCTCGAGATTTAGGAGAGGAAGTATGGCGCCATGTGAGGGTTGGCTCTACGGTGCGGAGAGTTTCACGGCGAATGAGTACGGTGATGCCACAGCGATGTTGGAGAGGATTGTGCACCAAGAGGTGGAAGGAGGAGGTTGGGCGGAATCAGCGAGGTCGGAAGCTGAGGAGTGTGCGAAACAGATTGCAGTTAGCCTGCTGGAGGAGCTAGTCGGAGAAGCTGTGGCGGATCTCGCAGTTTGTTTTCCGCAGCAAGGTGTCCCAATGCCAATGCCAGTGCAAAATCTGTAGGAAACAATGCTGTGTGTATGCTCTTTATCATATGAGAACTGCTGTTAAAATTGTTTTGCTGAGGGCATCGTTCAGCATCTTCATACTAGCTTCTGGCGCAAGTCCACGTAGTTGCTTCTGCATTATACCTAGTGCACTACAGATTGCACAACTCTACTGACTACCATTGGTCAAACCATGTCAATTGTGCACGCTGTAGAACGACTAGTTTACTCAGAATTCTCACATTAACATATTGTACTGTCACCAGCACAGCAGCATATGGTCCCAGCATATTGTAGTTCTCTCTCAAAGGAAGAAAAAAATTGCAAGACCCATGTGTGTGTGTTTGACTTTTAAGGTGAAACAGAGCACCGCTCCCTATGTATTACAAGCAAACAATTCATACCGGTGTCAGTTAGCATCCATGTTGTCTTGAGCGCTTCGTCAACACGTACGGATTAGGAGCAGGATTAGTTAATGAGGCGATCAAGGATGAATCCTCTCGGTGCAACAAGACGATAGCATGAGCCAAGACAAGGTAATGGCTAATGAATGTCTCTTGTCGGTCTTGCACATTCTTGAGATCTGAGATTTTCTACTCTTGATCGCATACTTTTGTTGTATCAAGGTGTTACAGTAGTCGTTTAAGAAATGTTGGGTAAATGTTTCCTCTTGACTTTCTAGTCTAATCTAGTGCATAGTTTCGGAGTGAGGATTTGTGGCACCCGAGGTTTTTTGAAAGAAATATATAAAAAAATGCTAGTTGGAAGTTTCAAAAATTCCAAAATAATAATAATCCGTGAATAGGTATACTCGTGCCAAGTTTCGTTAAAGAAGATGTTCTATTTTAGGCTATAGACGTTCTACATGATTATTTTAGGTACACAAAAATACTATTTTATAAATTTTGAAAAAAGAGGACACGGATAATCATGTAGAACTAACACTTTCCCACAGTTTTGTGTGCTGAAAGCAACTATTCAACAATTTTATGACTAGGAAACATGCACGTGCGTTGCAACGGGATAAAAAAAGTCACATCAGACAAAAGAGCGTGGATACCAGAGGCGTCCATGTGTAATCTCCACGGAAAGTGGGAGGACATCTCTCATTCGCGGCGGGAGAATAGGGCTGAAGATGACTGTTGCTAGTTTAGCCTAGAGTCTTGGCAAGGAGGTTACCATGGGAATCATCGTCCTCTTTCGACCACTGGTCATAGGAATGCAGGTGGAATGCGAGGAGGCCGGAGAGATTTGCCGGGAGTCCATGTGACTCCGCCATCTTTTGCACCAGTTGATCGGGGATGAGGGGTGGACACGCCTTGTCGGCGACACCAAGAAGCTGCCTTCTCGTGCACCCGTCGACCTTATGGCAACTTGATCCCTCGACCGTGGATTTTTATGGCAACATGTCGGTTGTAGTTGTTTATGTCTTTGATCTCGATATTATTTAATATATCAAATATGTTTGTGCGTTGCAACTGGTTGATTTGTATCGAAATTTATTAGGGCCACCGAGACAAAGATTGGTTTTTCTTGACGGGACGAAGACGGGGATGCGGCTACCATCAATAATGAGGGTCATTTTGTGAATTTTATTGTCCATTATCCATTTTTCCTAACCAAATGAACTTCACGATATAAAAACCGAATTCCCTGACCTCGCCGTCACGAACGAAGTACACTTAGTGACCAGAAAAAATCTTCAAATTTCATACAAGTACGGATATAAAGTCCGTAGTTTTTTATCCAATACATACAAGAGGGCTAAACCACAAAAGTAATGCTCCATTTTCCAGGTGGCTGTCAATCAGCAGCTGAGCTACCATGCAATGCACGAAAAAAAAATGGTAATGTAATGATTCAAACATGCAGTTTAGTCTGTGAATAACAAATCGAGTAAACTATGCTATATCCGTATAGAATGAGAACAGTCCAGTACACATTATGTTACTTAAGTTCACGGATACATACAACAAATGCAATAATGCTTACTGAGCTCACCTACTGCACCTAATAAATCAATGAACAGTCATGTTCGCAACTCAGGTTCCACATAAGCTGCATGTTTCAATCCTACTGCTAAAGCCAAGCAGCACCTCAATTAACCGTCATGGAATGCAAAGAGTGTGGCATCGGAGGAACAGATGATTGTACTGCAACCTAACACAAAAAGTTTCTCTTATCTTGTGTCAAAATATACAGCTTCACTGCTCCCGAACAGAACTCTCTCTGCACAAAGGCAGTATGAGATAAACGCATTGTTGGTCACTCAATTTGCACGAGATAAGTGAACTGGTCATTCATCTCGAAAAATATGAAAATCCATCACTCAACTCGTCTAGCATGAGTGAACTGGTCAAGAACGGCCCTGGCGTGATTTTTTCTGTCCACGTAGCGTCCGGAGTGGGTCCAGAAGAAAATGACCATGTGGATTTTTACAGTAAGAACCCTATCACAAAACAAAAAATAGGGATACCGTTTCTCACCTAGGGGTGAGCTAGCCCCGTCATTGACAGGTGGGGCCCAGTATTGACTGGGCTCAAACAAGATTTTGAACTCCGGCGCCGGCGAGCTCTGCAACTCAGCTCGCAGGAACATGGGGGACTGGGGAGAGGGCACGTCATGCGCTTGGTCCCACTGCACCTGTAGGCGGGGCTTGGGGATCTATGGTCGCCGCAGTAGCGGCGTCAAACCTGAAGTGGCGGACGACGGTGGTGTTAGGTACGGGCAACGAAGAGGACGTACGCGAGCCAGTGGAGTCAAGGTGAGGGGGAGGAATCTCACCAGGAACACGCTGGAGTGGTCGGGCGAAGCAGAGGAGCTCGGCATCGTCATCAACAGCAGCGGCGGTCAGAGCGGGTCTCGTGGGAAGGAGCACGGGGACGCGCGGCTCTTTGGGGCTGCGCCAATAGCATCATTGAGCTTCTGTGGAGTTCCAGGAACCTGTGAGGTAGGCCGGGCTGACGCGGTCGAGGAGATCGAGCGGTGGACTGAGCCGAAGTTGGGAAACACGGCCATGGATTAAGCAACAGTTGCCTCCGCTGAACATGAATTCAGCAACAGTGGATGATGAAAAGCAAGAAGCACATGGTCTCAGAGACCAACGAGATCTAAGACGTCGGAACAGAGGGTGACGACGGCAGCAGTGCGCTCTGCACGCCGTCTGCAATACAGGGGAAAAGGGCCATGAAGAACCTCCTTGACGGTGGCCCGGACTGGCGGCCGTATCCTGGTCATCGGCGAGTTGGCGAAGCAGCACATCGGCGGAGGTGCTCGCCCACGTGGCGCCAAGCCTCAGTCTCGTCTTGCTGGGAGGCAGTGTCGGCCGGTGGAACACCACCGTCGACCCCAACCCATGTCTCTTGTGCGGCCTTCAAAGGTGGAAGACGAAGCAGCCGAGAAGAACAAGGGAAAGGAGAAAAATAAACCGGTTCAGCCATTTTACAAAAAAAAATCCTCCTCAAGAACATGTAGTCGGTAGCCACGTGGAACAAAAAATCGTCCTAGAGCCGGTTCGTGCCAATTCGCTCATCTCGGACGAGTTGAGTTATAAGTTTTTTTCATTTTGCGACATAGTCTCCAATTTTATTACTTGCACTTTGCATGTGGATCTCTCTTTTTTCCCTAAGACTACTGGGCTCGTGCTCATGTAGTGGGCCTCCCGGCGAGTGACGCTTTCTTGTCCGGGGTCCCCAGATTACAGCCGGGCCTCGGCGGCTACGACAACGCCAGTCGCCTCTGCAAAACGGAGGTAGACTGGCCCGCTCTGTGTTGATCCCCTTTTGCCGGCGTTGGGCCACTCGCAAAGCCGCAACAAGCGATGATGTGAACACTGTGTTTTGCTGTATATAACGACACTGTTGCGGTGTCATGGAGACGATACATGCAGTTGCAGTGAAGTGAACGTGAACAGGAGAAGAGAAAGACGCAGGTGAAATGACAAATAAGTACTTCCATGACGCGGGAGAGAATTCCTGTTCAACTTGTGGCGCCAAATGTTTCCTTCATCAAATGCGCACTTCGACCTATGTGTCCTCCTCATTAAGAATAGACACGACGACTATTCCATAGACACTCTGGATGATGCCAAACCTTGAGATTCTTTGACCCAACATTGCCGTTGAACCACATAGAAACAAATAATTCCTAATCCACCGACTCGGGAGCTCCAGGCGATTAGGTTTCTCAGCCTCTCGTCGCCGCCGCCGCTGATCTCCCCCCCTCTGTGGCCTTCTCGGGCCATGGAGGCGTGGTGGATCTCAGCCTTCGTCGACGGGAGGGCTCCGTTTTCTGATTTTCGTGTCAATGTTTGTTGGGGCGACGCTCTGATGGCAGTGGCAGCGTCTCTTTCAATAAGGTCTCCTCGGCTTCAGCCTCATCTCGGCGGCGACGTCGAGAAGCTTGTGGGAGTGGTGTGTTTTTCAAGAACTTCTTCTGGCGGTGACGATCTCCGGATCGTCGTGGAGCTTCATCGGTGGTTCATCCTTCTTCTTCGGCACTGGGACGGATGTGGTCTTCTTGACCCATTCGGCGACTTCCCGTCCGCAACCAACAACGTCAGGCCGGCTCAGGGAGGAGCGGCAGCGGCGGCGCGCCGTCGACACGGTCTGGAGGTTGAAGACGAAGGGCATCTCAAGGATCTCGTTGTAAATTTCATTTTTGTTGAGGTGTTTTGTACGGTTCGGTGTTTCTTTTAATACCAGGCTCCTTTTCGCAAAAAATAAAAGAATAGACACGATCAAGTCAAAGCCAAATAACGGGCACTACGTCAATCTTATACTGTGTATTTAAATATAGGAACAGTTTATTTGTGTTGAATTCATTTCTACACACGAATCTAAAATTGATCTGAAATGAGTGAAAATGCAAGAAACAAATAACTGAAAAAAAACTAAAGAAAAAATTGACCAAGAAGATTACAAGAGGTTTGTATCGGGTTTTTTTTTTTGAAACGTAGCACATACGTAAACCAGAGAGTGCAAATGGAGCCCTTTTTCTTAATTTTTTTATGGTATTTTTAAGTTTACAAAATTTGAAAACAAAATTCTAGGTGTAGATGATGTTGAACTCTACTGGGTAAAATCTCAGAGCAAAATTTAAAATATTCTAGGCTACACGAAAAATAACCTTGGCAAAATTTTAAGATTTTGAAAATGTGCACTCTTCACAGATCCAGATTCAAAGATTTTGTCATTTTTTTCTCATCCCAAAATATAACAAAATTTACACCCGGTAGAGTTCAATAATATCTACACTTAGGGAAAAAAATCAGATTTTTTTAAAAGTTTCAAATACTGATGTTTAATTTTAAAAAACGAAGCTCCATGGAGCTTGGCCTCCAAAACGCCTCACTCTAACCTTCATACCTCCAAAAACCTAAAGTAAGCCTCATATCAGTATACACATAACATGATGCAGGTTACAACACATCACAGGGTCTTAACGTCGGTAAATCGCGGTGACTTTGTAGTCTTCAACGAAAATCTATTAGGCTCTGACCCGTGTCCCTATTGTCTTGTGCGACCGTCACCACACGAATCGGAGGTGAATTTGTCTTCCACAATATCCCCAACAAATAAAATGGTAATCTAGAGGCATGGTAATGGCCATATGGGCTTAAGTAAATAGAAAATGATGGAGCCCGGACATATATCATGGGGCCGAAATCCTGATAGCAACTCTTGATAGTAGGTCCAGGAATTTTATTTTATTTATGCTCATCCTAAAAAGTGTACGATTAGCAGGAGGGCGATCTTTCTAAAGGTCAAATCTCAAGCGAGTGATCGATCTCACTAGGAGCACGCGCGGGTTGTGTTGGACGCGTGTCACCCTGGGAGCTAGGGTTGCCATGCAGTGTCCCGCCAAGACCCGCTAATCTGCAATTCAATGTAAATACGACGCGGGACGCTATTCTGGTTACACTGATTAATTTCCGTATGATTGAATACGAAGCGGGATGGATCCAGGCGCCGCTTTGCAACCCTACTGGGAGCCCACTCGAAGTAATTTATACACTACGAAGTAAAAAAAGGGTACTCGGTCAAAAAAAAAATACAAAATACAAAAACCTGGAGTACAAAATTCCTGAACTAGAAAACCGAAAAATACAAAAAATTCTCGAAGTACAAAAGTCCAAAGTACAATTTTTCCTGAAATACAAATATGCTAAAATCGGAAATAAGAGTACAATGAAAACTTAAGTACAAAATAATTACAAAATTACTGAAGTGCAAAATTCCCAAAGTAAAATAATCCCGAAGTACAAAATTTCTGAAATACAAAAACCTGAAGTATAAGAAATATTGAAAAACCCAAAGTATAAAAGTACATATATACTAAAACCGGAATACAAAATTACACTAGCTGAAAAAATGTACATATATAAAAGTACATATATACTGAAGGCGAGCTGGACCTGCAGGACTACGAGGCGGAGTACATTTGACGCGTAAGAAATGTGTGAGCCGGACCTTATAAAAAGATCGACCGTTTTCTAGCGATTAACCTCATGTTTCTCCTTAATTATCCGTTAGAAATGTGAGACGCCAGCGAGGCGGGCGACCGGCAGCCGGTTCCGGACGACCGGCTCGGAGTAGGAACCCGGAAGATTCCCTGTGTTTGCGGTTATCCGGGGAGAATATCCCCGACATTATCCGTTAGAAATGTTGGTATAGTTCTTTAGTTGTATTACAAGAAAGACTCACAACGCACGTATGTACCTTCACACACAGGACACATGCCCAAGCAAGCGCGTACAGTTTACTCACATGACATGATACGGTGTTCTAGTCTTTGAGATGTGCACATGTCAGAGGCCTCTCGTTCGTGATCTCCAGTTCTCCACCTCTACGGCTCGAAGAAAAGAGTAAACTAATGCACTATGAAAGGTCTTACAATCAAATAATGTACAGGAAAAAGTAGACGCGATCGATGTGCGATGTGTCACCGGTAGAACACCACCGGCGGCACCCTAAACCCGGAGTCCCGCAGGAACGGGATCTCCTCCGGCCTGGTCTCGAGGTCCCGGTAGAACTCGTACTCCGCCTCGTAGTCGTGCATGCCCAGCTCGCCCTTCTGCAGCGTGTGGTAATGGTGCCGCGTCGCCGCGTCCTTGCCGAACCCGAACACGGACACCCGCTCGCACACTCCGGCCGCCACCACCACCGCCTGCATCCCCGACGAGTAGTGGAACATGCCCTCCGCGTGCCGCCGGCCCCACTCCCCCGCCGGCCGCGCCGTCTCCCGCGCGAACCGACGCAGCGAGTAGTACTTGACGATCCGCGCGCACAGCGCGTCCAACCGCGGGTCCGTCACGATCACGGGCGCTGGTGCGGCCACGGCGCCGGAGGAGGAGAAGGTGGAGACGGAGCAGGGCCGGCTTATATGGCAGGGCGAGAAGTGCGACGGCCCAGGGCCCAGCCAAATTTAGGGCCCATATTTAGTAAAGTGTACATAGCAATATAATAGAAAAGATGAGAGGCCCAATTTAATAGGCCCATTGATAACATTCGCACATGGGCCCTCAAAATGTTTAAGCCGGCCCTGAGACGGAGGACGCGTTGCACAGCGCGTGCTCCGCGAAGTGCGCGCCGCTGCACATGTACGTGAGGATGGGCACGGCGTCCCCGTAGGCGCGGCAGTAGCAGCTGCCGGGTCTGATGGCGGCGCACCACCGGCTCATCACGTTGCTGTTGACGAACGCCAGCCCGGTCTTCGCGCCCACGTAACGCGTACGGGCGTTGCCCGCCGGCGCGTTGTTGATCCGGACCACGAGCTCGTGGGAGTCGATGAGGTCGCCGTGCTCCGACGCCAGCAGGATTCCGCTGTTGCCGACCACGGCGCACGACGCGTACTTCTTCGTCGTGCCGTCCACGTCGTCGCCGTCCCGGACGCGACCGTTGTGCCGGTCGATGGGGCGCTTGATGAGGTCCACAAGCTCGGACATGACGCCGGGATCGAACCGCTGCTGTGCGAGCCAGTCGCGGAGCCCGCGGACCGCGACGTCGCGGTGCGCCTCCGGGGCCCTCGACAGGTTGCCCTCAAGCAGCTTCTCGGCGGCCTGCGTCACGGCCATCGCCGCCGGTCGACGGCCGCGAGCTCCAAGAGCGCCGCGTCGTTGTCTACATTATCAGCCGCGTAGGCGCCCCAGGGACCGGAACTGGAGAGGTGCAGGGAGCACCGGAAGGAGATGACCAGGAAGATGACGACGAGCAGGAGGACGCTCCAGGCCATATGTCTCATTCCATGACCCTTCATCTCTTCCAAAGCAAAGCACTCGTCCACTAGCTTAGCTTATTAACGTTTCTTGCATCCGGGAGTATTATACAAAGTTCCATTTTATACGGCTGGTTCGGGGCTCGTTTTGGATACGATCCGGTGACGTGAGCTCATCACTGGAAGACGACGACCCGAAGATACGCCCGCGCACATTCTCTCCTGATTCATTAATGTATAAATTACCATTTCAGTGCCAACCCTCGAATACTTTTCTCGCCAATCCCATACATGGTTAACACTTTTCTTTCGAACTGACGTGATTAACACGCTTAACCGCGTAAACAACTACTCCCTCCGTTCAAATTTAATTGACACACATTTGGTTACACATGGATGTATCTAGACACCATACAAGTATAGATACATCCATATTTGGACAAAACCAAGTCAATTAATTTGGAACGGAGGGAGTAGTATATCTCTTAACCGCTTTACTTTATGTTTTTTCCGCGTGCAAGTTGAGAATGGGCAGGTTCATTTGGGGAATTGAGATCAGCCAGTTCCAGTTAGCGAAGGTTCCAAGAGTTGCCTCCCCAGGAGGTCGTGTTCCTAGCTGCGCGCTGATCAACTAGTGTGGGGAGGTCGGCGTCACCGGAAACTATTTGAACGGTACGCGGCTTCTTCGTCCCCGGCACGTCGCTTATCTAGTGGAAAGATACCAAAAATACAATACCACAACTAAGAGGATACCCACTAACTATCTACACCCTTCATTTTATCAAGATTCGTGCAACAAATTTATCAAAAAATGTTCAAATGTCAATGCATTATCAATAATTGATGGATTTATGTAATTTAAATTTTAGATTCCTGTACTAACATGCATTTTTTGTGCATGCATTGACAAAAATAATAATTTAAAACCACGCATTAACATACTTTTTTAGTTTTTTTTAACACATAAAATAGTAGGAATAATATGGTTCGTTGGATGCAAAATCAACGGTCATGATAAGCGGTGGGCATCCTCTTAGTTGTGGAAAAACCGCGTTGGGAAAGATACCGGCCAGACGGCAAGTTTTGGTCTAATATGGCAGGCTGTTCGATATTCCGTTACCCATGCACACCGTTATGGACCCATTTTCTGAAAGCTACAGTTAGGAGAGACGGGTCGATTTACTCTTTGGAGTTTGGACCATGATCACAAACTTGCACCGATGGCTACGGATAGGGTTTGATCACTGGAGTTCGGAGTTCTTCCAATTGTCCATTTCTCGTGGTGTGGCCAACTAGAGTTGAGCTCGGCCAGAAACACTACAGGAATGGCCACCTGTGCCGACGGCCGCAGCCCGTCGGCAAAGGACCCAATGCCGTCGGCACACACCTATGCCGACGGCCACCGTCGGCACAGGGTGGTCGGCATAGGGCCCCGTAGGCACAGGCCACCTGGCCGTCGGCACAGAAGGAAACCGTAGGCACATCTTTTCCCGACGGCCAGAGACGCACCGTCGGCACCTAGTTTGTCGGCACAGCGGAGGGTGGGGCCCACATTGGCCGGGCGATGTGGAGGGGCCTGTGACGACGGCCGGCCGTCGGCACATCGTCGCCACGTGGACGCAGCTGGGCGCTCCAGGGAGGTGCCTGTGCCGACGGCAGTCCCGTCGGCAAAGGTGTGACCATTTGGTCACATTAAGGGGTCTGTGCCGACGGCTTTGCCGTCGGCATAGGCTTGCCCAGAATTTTTGATCCAGCGGCTCGTTTTTTGCAGCAAAAACAGCAGAAAAAAATAATCAAAAATCACGACAAATTCACAACAAACAAGATCACACAATGGCTCCATATATCATCAAGTAGATACACACATACGACCATCATCAAGTAGATACATACATAGCTAGATGTCTAGACGTCCAAAGCCCTACATCTATTGCGCCGACGGCGACGGGGTGAACCCCATATCTCCCCGGCTGATAATAGGTGAGCGTCGGATCGGCGCAGCAGAAGCACCGGAAGAAGGCGAAGCACCAGGAGAAGCTGAAGCACCGGGAGAAGGACCACCAGAAGCGCTTTCCTTGCCCTGGCTCATATTGTTCAATCAACTGCATTGAGAAAGAGAAAACAAGTAAGCATCAAGACATAATAAAATGTAGACACTAAGCATAAAGACATATGCAATGAAGAAGCATGTCGAAAAATAAATACTAAAGAATAAAAGACATAATAACATGTAGATACCAAGCATAAAGACGTAATGCAATTAAGAAGCATTTGGAAAATAATTACTAAAGCATAAAGACATTATAGACCGTCACCTATCGTCATCACTCTCCTCATCAGGGTGTTGGTTCTCATTCTCACTATCACTATCACTATCACGTGAGTAGTAGGGCAGAAGCTCATCGCCAGGCTCGTCATCGTCGTCATTTTCCGCATGAAACTTCGAGAGCACATCTATGTCCTTCAGATCCACCACTGACTCACCACGAGTGTGTGCATTGTTCTCGAGGTCCTCGAGACCACCTATTTGTAAGTCAAAGTGCCCGAAGTCCTCTTGTTCTTGATAGAAAATTCCCTCGTATGTTTTAGGGTCAATGTTGTTGTAATCGTCGTCGGAGGGCCTGGGTAGCTTACCATGTGGGGATACCCGGAACACGACTTCCCAGCCCTTGAGGTTCTCTTTCTGGCATGGGTAGGGCAAATAATAAACTTGCTTGGCTTGGTGAGCCACAATATAGACATCGGCTCCGGTATAGGTGGTTGAAGGCTTAACTTCAACTAACCCAATGGAAGGCTCACTTCTCTGTCCACCATGTGGTCCAGTGCATGGGTCGAACCAGTGGCACTTGAACACAACGAGCTTGAGTTCTATGTTCGTACGATTGAACGTCAGCTCGTATACGTTTTGTAACCTTCCGTAGTAATCTACGTAATTGGCTCCATCGGCTCCTCTGGATCCTTTGGTGAAGACCCCAGTATTTACAGTTTTTGCTCCAGGACGATTATTCTGGTGATACTCTGTATGGAAGCGGAACCCATTCACATCATACTTCTCATACTTAATGACGGTACGGTTAAATCCTTGGGAAACACATCTCAGCTCATTTGTCATCTCAACGTTGGGATCAGCTCCCTACAAGTACGGTTCAAATTGTTTTGTGCATTAGTTACGTGTAATAAGAGGGACAAGTCACATATTGCAAGGTAAGAGGGACACGTTAGAAATTACTTTTCCCATGAACCAAGACACAAATTTTTTTCCTCCGTGAGCACCCTCTTTCAGAAGAGTGTCCAGCTCCGCGGATCGGGATCCACCGTTCCCAACCAGTATTCATCTTGGAATTGTCTAAAAGGGGAAAATACGTATTAGACCGAAACTGAGTTACTAGTTGCAAAGTAATTTGTTCACCATTTACTTCATGAAATCGAGTACTTCCGTCATGTTTATAAGCACATAGAGCATTATGCAATCCTTCTCTTCCTTGGTCAATTTACATTTTTCACCGGCACCGGCCTTGCCACCGGGACATTGGAAGAGGAGGGCTTGGGGTCATTCTTGGGCTCGTCGACATTGTACCGAGTGACCGGGTTATGCATAGTGGCAACTTCATCGGGAAAGTACGTTGTCACGGCGTCTGCCATCTCCTCTCGTATTGTTGCCTCAGCTATGCATGCTTCAATCCTAGCTTTGTTTCCAGTTATGTTTCGAATGTACTTAAACTCTCTCTCAATACAAAACTGCCAACGAAACTGCACTGGTCCACCCAAGAGTGCCTCGTTCGCGAGATGCACAACGAGATGTGCCATCGGAACAAAGAAGCCTGCGGAAAGATCATCTCTAACTTGCATAGCAACTCCGGCACAAGATCACGCAGCTTCGCAATAATCAGGGGACATATCTGTTTCGCACAGAGCGTGCGGAAGAAATGGCTCAACTCCGCAAGCACTCGCCAGATACTATCGGGGAGATACCCTCGAAGCATCACCGGCATCAACCGCTCAATCCATATGTGATAGTCGTGACTCTTGAGCCCAGTGACTTTTCCTGTAAGAAGATTGACTCCATTACTTATATTGGAACAGTAACCATCAGGGAACATCACGGCGATGTTTTTGAGCCACTTGAATGCCTCCTTCTTTTGGATATTATCAAGGCAGTAGTCGGCATTTGGCTTAAACCAATTTTTTTGACGAGGGTTAGGAGGCTTCATGTGTAATCTCTCCCTATCACAGAGCTTCTGAACATCAACTCTAGCCTTCACATTGTCCTTTGTCTTCTTAGGAATGTTCAGGACTGTGTGAAAGATCATCTCTCCAACATTCTTTTCGGTGTGCATCACATCGATGTTATGGGGAAGTTCGAGGTCCTTGTAATACTCTAGCTGCGTTAAGCCTGCCACATGAGTCCAGTTGTGCGTTACACCATATCCCTCAAATTTTGGATAGATCCCTCAGCAGGCACGAGAGCACGTAGCTCGGCATCAACTTTTGCACCATCGAACTTCGGTATCGCTTTTTCTTCACGCACAACTATACCCTTCGTGAAGTTTTTTTGGTCTTCTCGATAAGGATGCCTTCCTTCGAGGAACTGTCGATGCTTGTCAAACGCGACATACTTGCGACCTGACTTTAGCCAAAGGAACTCAAGTACACCATCCGCAGAATAGGGCATACCCGGGTAGGTCGTGCATGGAATAGTGGAACCAAATTTTCATCGAGAAGTTTTTCTTTGATGCTCGGTCGTATGTCCACGTCCCATTGTGCCATGAGTGGTGCAAATCATCCACAAGCGGTTGCATGTAGACACTCAAATTCTTCCCCGGGTATTCGGGCCCTGGAATGATCAGCGACAGAAACATGTGCTTCCTTTGCATTAGTACCCCAGGAGGGAGATTGAGCGGAATAACAAACACGGGCCAGCAGCTGTACGACGCAGTCGACATCCCAAATGGATTGAACCCATCTGTTGCTATTGCAATTCTGACATTCCGAGCATCTGCTGAATTAAGGGGGTGTTTCAAGTCGAAGTTCTTCCATGCCTCACCATCAGATGGATGTCCCATCTTTTCCCGTCCTAACTCGTCGACGTATCTCTTCCCTTTCCTGTGCCAAGTCATTTGTTTGGCAGACTCCTCGGACATGAAAAGCCGCTGCATTCTTTTTATGAATGAGAGGTACCGAAGAACCTTCACAGGGATTTTTCCCTGCGTCTTCCGACCATCAGGCAGCGTTTTCTCCTCATACCTAGAGGCCCCACAAAGGCTACAGTACTTGTCATTCGCATATTGTTTCCGGAACAACAGGCATCCTTTTGGACAACAATGAATCTTTTCATAATCCATGCTGAGCGATCCCAATAGTTTCTTCGTCTCGTGCATGGATTTTGGCAGACAATGCCCTTTGGGCAACATGTTACCAGATGTTGTCAGATTAGCTTCAAAACCTGCACGGGTGGTGGAGAACTGACACTTGTCACTTAGTAGTTGAGCTACGGCATCGAGCTGAGAAACGTTTGCACCCTCGTATAGAGGCTTCGTAGCCGAGGCCATCGTCTCATAGAAAGCCTTCGCGGTTGGCTCTGGTTCCTCCGGTTCATCCGGTGCCTCCGGTTCACCCGGTTCCTCCTGTTCCTCCTGTGGAGGTGGCGAATCCGGCATGTAAGCAGCATGGTGATCATCTAGCATGTTTCTCAACCCATCGTACTCATTGCCATCGATCCGCTGCCGCATCACCCCAACTCTGAGACGTTCGTACTGATCAAATTTGACATGCGTGACGTAGTTAGGCGTATACCCATACAACCAAAGATGTTTAGTCATATCTTCCTTTCCTTGACGGTCACGATTCTTGCAATGAGTGCAAGGGCACCTTCCACGAACTCCTTTTGCCTTTGAACCACGCCCTAACTCCTTCACTAATATATTGGTCTTCATCTCCCACTCCTCTGTTCTTTTAATCTTATCGACACGGCCACTGTACATCCACCCATTATCAGCCATCCTCTGCTTTATTGGGAGCGAAACAACCACGCAGTCTTTTAATATGCACCAAGTAATAATAAAATGATTTAGTGTCACCAGATTAATTACGGTCAAATTTTAATCTTTACATCATGCAAGGGTTCACCTACACTTCTAATAGGAGGGCCTATCCCGCCCGAGTACGTGTAGATCGAGCCGTGTTCCATGTTCTACCCCGACCCGAGACGGAATTTCGGCAGCACCTCCCCGCTGTTCTTCAGAATACACGTCTCGAGCTTGTCAAGCCGAGAGGGTGTGCATCCGAAGAACAACAGGGAGGTGCTGCCGAAATTACGTCTCAGGAAGGGGTAGAACATGGAACACGACCCGATCTACACGTACTCGGACTGTCCAACAGGACAACCCGGAAGTGTTACGGTTATAAATATGCAAAGATGGACAATCCTGCATATTTATAAATTTGTAACCCTTCCGGATGGGATCTGACTCGGGTTACGCGACTGACTTGGTGATCTAGACCAAAATAAACCTATGCAGCAAGAGAGGCGAAAGATTTATACCCTCGAAGCGTGATCGGTGGCCGGAGAAGGTCGAGGACGTGCTCCGGAAGAGGGCGACAAAACAAAGGGCACCGAGGCGGCCCCTCCTCAGCTGGAGAAGCCGCGACGACGCGCGGGACCGACGGTGCTGGCTGGCGGGAAGCTACGTCATCTAAAAAGTACAAACAATCGAAATATATAAGCAAATATCCCTCCATTTTACCTAATAATTAAACATAAAACAGAATAAACCATAGAACGATGTAACCATATTAGCTAAACATAACACATATAGACAAGTAGCACAATAATACATAGGTAGCATGTATGATAAGTCTAGCAGTACAACAGGTAGCAAGATAAGTCTAGTAGTACGACAGGTAGGATGATAGACATCCTAAACTCGACTCGCGCCGGTGTCAGTGGCGTCGTCCAAGCGGTCCCAACAAGAGGACAGGCTGCTGCTAGAGTCCTCGCCCTGCTGCTGCGTGCCGGAGGGGCCGGCCTCGCCCTGCCCGCGCTGCTGCCGGCTCTCGCTGAAGACCTGGTACTGGACCGCCATCACCTGGGGATCAAGGAGGAGATCCTTGACCAAGGGGTCATCCTCCTCGCGCTGGTGGCGCGCCCTGAGCAGCCTCTCTGCCTGCCGGTGCTCCCTCTCCTCGGCCTTCGTCGCGATCCTCATGCCATCTGGCGCTAACATATGCGCCACGCTCCGCTCATCCTCAAAGTTGAGGATCGCTCTCGCCCCAAAGTGCTGGACCGCCGCGCAGTCGTAGGCGCGGGCCGCCTACCACGGGCACCTGAAAGTACCAAGCTGGATCTTCCTGTGATCCACTGTGATCTGAGCTGCCCAAGTCGGGATCTTCGTGGGTCTCCGATGAACACCACGAAACTTTCGCTCCGGCTCCGACATGATACTTAGTTAAGTAAAAGCATTTGATACACGGGTTAGTCATATATGAAATGAATATATGTAAACACTAACACCTATTTTCCTTCTATAATTGTCAACAACATTTTATTTGCTACATCTATCCCTAAATCATTTTGTTATTTTCTATTTTCTACCACTAAATTTCCATCTATAATTTCTATTGTGCTATTTTCTAATTTCTACCACTAATTTTCCATCTATTTTCCTCTTTTCTACCACTAATTTTCCTAAAATCCTACTCCTAAAATCACTAAATCTAAAATACACAGAAAATAGGGGAGGGGCGGGGAGCACCTGGCGGCGCGGAGGGTACCTGCGGCGAGGAGGGTAGCACGGCGAGGGGAGCGGCGAGGTTGCGGGGCCGGTGCGGCCAGAGGGGAGCACGGCGGAGGCGGGGCGAGTGGCGGCGGGGGTCGGGTAGGGGCTGGCGGCGGGGGTGGGTAGGGGCTGGCAGGTGGAGGGGGCGGGGATGGCGGCTGGCGGGTGGAGGGGGCGGGGTTGGCGGCGGCGGGATTGGTGGCGGGGTGGGTAAGGGCTGGCGGCGGGGCTGGGTAGGGGCGGTTGGCGGGGATGGCGGCTGGCGGGTGGAGGGGGCGGGGTTGCCGGCGGCGGGGTGGCGGCGGGGCTGGGTAGGGGCGGGTGGCGGCGGGGTCGTGGCTGGCCGGAGCAGGGCGGCGGGGGAGCGGGGCAGCCGCGGAGCGGGTAGTCGGCCGAAGAAATGCGGATGGGTGGTCGAGGAGCTGTGGCGGGATAAGGATAAGGTGTAGGACCTTTGCCGTCGGCATAGGGTTTTCCTTTTTTTTTATTTTTTCACTTACATCATTTTTTTAATGTATTTATTTATTACTCTAAATTAATTTTAATAAGTTCAATATATTTTTATTCATTTTTACTTTAATATGTTCAATATGTTCCGACGCTCGGGGGCCCTGCTACCCCCTTGACCGAAGCCGAGAGGGGGTAGGCCGGTGATGCCGATCACACAGCGGTTTGAGATATTTCATATCTCAAACACCCAACACACTTGTATACATATGGTATGGCAACACCTAGGTTTGGGTGGGATTCCGACGCTCCGGGGCCCCGCTTCGGCGAAACCCTGAATCCGCTGGAAATAAGTCAAAGTTCCCGTCTACCCCCTTGACCGGAGCCGAGAGGGGGTAGGCCAGTGGAATTTTTTTGCTTGGTTGTGTTAGGTTAGGCCATAGGAACATGGGAAACCAACTTTTGTCACAAGTTGTCACAAGGTTGCCCCCGGTTCGTCCGAAACGGGAGTTTTCACCTACAAGTGTAGAAACTTACTAGAGAGAAAGTGATGCCGGTGAAGCCGATCACACCCCGGAGTAGGATATTTGAAATTTACAACACACAACACACTTGTATACATATGGTATGGCACAACCTAGGTTTTGGTGGGGTTCCGACGCTCCGGGGTCTCGCTTCGGCGAAACCCTGAATCCGCTGGAAAAACCCTAACGTTTTCGTCTACCCCTATAGACGTGCGTCGAGAGGGGGTAGGCCAGTGGAATTTTTTGCTTGGTTGTGTTTGGTTGGGACATAGGCACATGGGAAACCAACTTTTATCACAAGTTTTTACAAGATTGCCCCCGTTTCGTCCGAAGTGGGAGTTTTCACCTCTAAGTGCAGAAACTCACTAGAAAGAAAGTGAAGTCGGTGAAGCCGGTCACACCCGGAGTAGGATATTGCACATTTACAACACACAACACACTTGTATACATATGGTATGTCACAACCTAGGTTTTGGTGGGGTTCCGACGCTCCGGGGCCTCGCTTCGGCGAAACCCTGAATCCGCTGGAAAAACCCTAACGTTTTCGTCTACCCCCATAGACGTGCGTCGAGAGGGGGTAGGCCAGTGGAATTTTTTGCTTGGTTGTGTTTGGTTGGGACATAGGCACATGGGAAACCAACTTTTATCACAAGTTTTTACAAGATTGCCCCCGTTTCGTCCGAAGTGGGAGTTTTCACCTCTAAGTGCAGAAACTCACTAGAGAGAAAGTGAAGTCGGTGAAGCCGGTCACACCCCGGAGTAGGATATTGCACATTTACAACACACAACACACTTGTATACATATGGTATGGCACAACCTAGGTTTTGGTGGGGTTCCGACGCTCCGGTGCCCCGCTTCGGCGAAACCCTGAATCCGCTGGAAAAACCCTAACGTTTTCGTCTACCCCCATAGACGTGCGTCGAAAGGGGGTAGGCCAGTGGACTTTTTTGCCTGGTTGTGTTAGGTTAGGCCATAGGCACATGCAAAACCAACTTTTATCACAATTTTTTACAAGATTGCCCCCGTTTCGTCCGAAGTGGGAGTTTTCACCTCTAAGTGCAGAAACTCACTAGAGAGAAAGTGAAGTCGGTGAAGCCGGTCACACCCCGGAGTAGGATATTGCACATTTACAACACACAGCACACTTGTATACATATGGTATGGCGCAACCTAGGTTTTGGTTGGGGTTCCGACGCTCCGGGGCCCCGCTTCGGCGAAACCCTGAATCCGCTGGAAAAACCCTAACGTTTTCGTCTACCCCCATAGACGTGCGTCGAAAGGGGGTAGGCCAGTGGAATTTTTTGCTTGGTTGTGTTTGGTTGGGACATAGGCACATGGGAAACCAACTTTTATCACAAGTTTTTACAAGATTGCCCCCGTTTCGTCCGAAGTGGGAGTTTTCACCTCTAAGTGCAGAAACTCACTAGAGAGAAAGTGAAGTCGGTGAAGCCAGCCACACCCCGGAGTAGGATATTGCACACATTTACAACACACAACACACTTGTATACATATGGTATGGCACAACCTAGGTTTTGGTGGGGTTCCGACGCACCGGGGCCCCGCTTCGGCGAAACCCTGAATCCGGTGGAAAAACCCTAACGTTTTCGTCTACCCCCATAGACGTGCGTCGAAAGTGGGTAGGCCAGTGGACTTTTTTGCCTGGTTGTGTTAGGTTAGGCCATAGGCACATGCGAAACCAACTTTTATCACAAGTTTTTACAAGATTGCCCCGTTTCGTCCGAAGTGGGAGTTTTCACCTCTAAGTGCAGAAACTCACTAGAGAGAAAGTGAAGTCGGTGAAGCCGGTCACACCCCGGAGTAGGATATTGCACATTTACAACACACAACACACTTGTATACATATGGTATGGCACAACCTAGGTTTTGGTGGGGTTCCGACGCTCCGGGGCCCCGCTTCGGCGAAACCCTGGATCCGCTGGAAAAACCCTAACGTTTTCGTCTACCCCCATAGACGTGCGTCGAAAGGGGGTAGGCCAGTGGACTTTTTTGCCTGGTTGTGTTAGGTTAGGCCATAGGCACATGCGAAACCAACTTTTATCACAAGTTTTTACAAGATTGCCCCCGTTTCGTCCGAAGTGGGAGTTTTCACCTCTAAGTGCAGAAACTCACTAGAGAGAAAGTGAAGTCGGTGAAGCCGGTCACACCCCGGAGTAGGATATTGCACATTTACAACACACAACACACTTGTATACATATTGTATGGCACAACCTAGGTTTTGGTGGGGTTCCGACGCTCCGGCATATACAATTATTCGCGACGTTATTTTATGTGGGTGGAA
The DNA here is from genome assembly GCA_947311845.1 of Poa pratensis. Lineage (NCBI taxonomy): Eukaryota > Viridiplantae > Streptophyta > Magnoliopsida > Poales > Poaceae > Poa > Poa pratensis. The sequence goes on along the minus strand of CAMZMU010000046.1, from coordinate 39,003,755 downwards.
ACCGCTATTCGGCGTAGCTATGTACATAGAATATGAATGAAACATATTAAACTTAATTGAGAGTAATAAATAGATACATAAAAAAGAAGATTAGGGTAAAAATGTAAAAAAACGGTAGAGGCCTGTGCCGACGGCCTGGCCGTCGGCATAGATTGCCGTCGACGTCACCTGATCCTCTGTGCCGACGGCTGACTGTGTCCCGACGGGGGCCGTCGGGATAGAACATCTGTGCCGACGGCCGTTTCTTTGCCGACGGCCTTGCAAACGGCTGGTGCTGATACGCCCCTGTGCCGACGGCCCCGATAAATAGCCGTCGGCACAGGTTCTGGCCGTCGGCACTGTTAGCCATTCCTGTAGTGAAAAGAACTCCCGTCATCCCGTGTTCTGGCCTCCCTATGATCGCACGATAATGCATGGGTCGGGTCGCTGCGTCATGACTGTGCCTTTGCCGGTGTTTTCTCTCTGTCTTTTTAAACAACAAAGGGCACCAGACGCCTTAATTTTATTCAGCTCAACTGCGGTGTACACACCAGTTATTATAAATTCCGACAACAAAGTTGTTTGAAGTGCTAACATTGCAGGACAGCGATCCGAGGAGAGAAGACGGGTTTAGCACCCAATGATTGGTCGATCTAGCCAACGCCTATGGACATGTTTAGCACAATTGTTAGCCACACCATTAAAATCCTTTCTTGATATGAAATATTTGCACCAAAGTTTCCGAGGTGGCCTGCAAGTAGTCTGCAACTATTTCTCTCGAATCCCATCGGAGCAACGCGCTGTTAGTCTTCTGCCCGCTGCCACTTTAGCAAAGACCTGGTTATCAGTAAGAAAAGTAGGGCACTGAATCTGTAGGATTTGCACTAGGATTGCCGCCAAAAGTAGAGATTTCGCCTCGACTTGAAAAACTGAAGAAGATCTGCGTGCATAATACAACTTTCTGCCGTTCTGATGAAGACTCTGATGCCCGTGACCTGATGAGTTTCGGGGTCCAGAATGTCCCTGCATTTTCAAGAAGCATCGACATAAATTACGGGTCCTCGAATTGTTCGATCTCTAGCAATTATCGATCCTTCAAAAGGTCTCCCGGATGATGGAGGTATCTAGCGGTAAGTATTCGGGCATGCCTCTTGTTCTGCAAACTGATTTTTTTTTTATTATGTCGTCTACTACACATTTCTATTTTTGTAGACTCTGTTGTGCCGCCAAGCGCAGAGCTTTGTAAGACAAAACAGTTTTCCTAAAGCGGATGACCCACGATTTATCAGGCCGTGAGAGGTGTAGGTTGAAAGTATCTCTCTTGAAGAACCATGCAATCAAGATATAAGAAGACTCTCGTATCTCCAACTCACGTAATACAATTGTTGATTGTATAGGTGCACTAGTTCGCTCCGGTGAAAAGATACCGGCTAGTGGTGGTCTAACATGGCAGGCTGACTGGCTGATCGATATTCCGTTACCCATGCATACCGCGAAAGACCCATTTCCTGAAAGCTACAGTTAGGAGAGAAGACGGGTTGATTCACTCTTTGGAGTTTGGATCGTGATCAGAAACTTGGATCGACGGCTGCGACCTGCGAATAGGTGATCAAAAACTTGCATGGACGGCTGAGGATAGGGTTTGATCAGTGGAGTTGGGAGTTCTTCCAATTTGTCCATTTATCGTGGTGTGGCTTAACTAATAGAATTTGGCCAGAAAAGCATTCGTCAGCTAGCTTATTAACGTTCCGTGCATCTTGGAGTATTATACAGGTTTCCATTTTACAGGGCTGGTTTGGGGCTCATTACTGGAAGACGTCGCCCCGAAGATACGCGCTGGGCCACTGTATAAATTACCATTTCAGTGCCAACCGTCGAATACTTTCTCCCCAAAATCCCATACACGGTTAACACTTTTTTCCCAACTGACGTGATTAACACACTCAACACATACAAGACGGCGTAGACAACTAGATCTCTTAATCGCATTACTGTATATTTTTCTGCATGCAAGTTGAGAATGAGCAGGCTCATTTGGGGAAGAAGATAATGTTGAGATCGGCCAGTTAGCGAAGGTTCCAAGAGTTGCCTCCCCAGGGAGGCCGAGTTCCTGGCTGCACGGTGATCACCTAGCGCGGGGAGGTCGGCGTCACGGAAGCTAGCTAGCGCGCGCGCACGGATGGACGGAATATTGGAGGGGTGCACGGCTTCATCGTCCCCGGCACGTCGCTCCGGTGGAAAGATACCGGCCAGTGCTGGTCTAACATGGCAGACTGACTGGCTGATCGATATTTCGTTACCCATGCATACCGTTATGGACCCATCTTCTGAAAACTACACTTAGAAGAGAAGACGGGTCGATGGACACTCCGGAGTTTGGCCCGTGATCAGAAACTTGCGCCGACGGCGGCGGATAGGGTTTGATAACTGAAGTTAGGAGCTCTTCCAATTGTCCATTTAGCGTGGTGTGGCCCACCCAACTAATATAAGAAGGTGTGTTTGATTCAGTGGCTATCCCCTGAGTGGTTAGGATAGCCATTTTTAGTGGTTGTCCCATATTTTGTTTAGGGGGTTAGATGAATAGGGATAACCAGAATCTGGAAAATATGCTTCCGAAACAATGGTTGTACTCATCCGGCCAAAAGTGTCGGATGAGGGCAACCATTTTCAGCTCACGCGCTAGACTCGCTCGTGAAAGCCGTTTTCGTCCCTGACGTGGTACGCCCACGGCAATCCCAGGGTCAAGTACCCCAGGACGGTACTGACGTAGATTTTGAGGAAGAAGATGTGCGCGCTGGTAGTATCGGACGGCTGACAAGCAAGGATTTATCCAGGTTCGGCCCCTCATTGTGAGGTAAAGACCTACTCCTGCTTGTCTGATTATGATGATATATGGGGTTACATGGTGGCCGTAACGGCGATATGGTGAGACGTGGTCTCATTATGCCTATGCGAGTTGTGGATCTAGTCTCCTCTTTTCTATGGGGGTGCCCTTGCCTGGCTTTATAAAGTGAGCCAGGTAGGGTTTACAAGAGTTCTATTAGACTACGTATTGGAGTCCTTTACTTGTGCTTGAAGTAAATACTGGGCCGCCAGGTGAGCCTTCGTCTGGGCTGCACTAGGTATACCAATAATAGGGGACCCGAAGGGTATAACCTCGTCAGTAGCCCCCGAGTGTTTGGTCGATTCAAAGTATCGGGCAGAGACTCAAAACAGTATGTCGAGTAGGCGTAGTCGATGCGTAGGGTGTGTTGATGACCATGTGATGACTGTATTATCCATTCTTCGTGAGTTGAATCATTTATGAGAAATCCAGTGTATGTGTATGAAATCCAATAATAATAAATCCGATGCGATCTATAGAGAGACCGACTTTGATAAATCCAGTGTAAGAAATCCAATAATAATAAATCCGATGCGATCTATAGAGAGACCGACTTTGAGAAATCCAGTGCGGGCTGTAGAGAACCCGACTTTGAAAAATCTAGTGCAGGCTGTAGAGAACCTGACTTTGAAAAATCCAACGCACTCGAGCCAATGGCGAATGCGCTCCCGATGGGAGTAATTAATGAAATCTGAGTTGTCCAAGGATGTTCTCAACCTTGGGCTTAGTCTTCACGCTGTTGCTGCGTTGTCTGGTGCTTTAGACTCGGTAATTCGTCGGGTGCGCGCTCAGCGCTCCCGATGGGAGTAGCCCCCGAGTGCCTGGTTGATTCGAAGAATCGGGCAGGGACTCATTTGCAGGTGTATTTCACCATCTGATTCTTTGCTCATTTTGCTATGTATTCTTTGAGTCGAGATTGTCTCGATTGTGCTTGTCGAGTCGGTAATACATCGACTGACGTTTTCTTTGGAGTCGAGATTGCCTCGAACGTGCATGCTGCGTCGGAAAACACGTCGACCAATGCTTTGTTTATTTTGCCTAGGGATTATGGCATAGTAGGCCTGGTAAGCTCAACGGATCGGGACCAGTTAACTGCACTTTAGGGAAAAACCTTACTAGCCTACATCAAGCTCGAGTCCCCGGACTCAAACCCGGAACAAGCTGGTCAGGTTCGACTCAGGCCGCGGAGGTCTTGCTGAGCCGGCCTGCAGCATAACTTTGAGACCTAACGCGCCCGTCAGGATTTTCTTCATGTCTGTTGACATGGAAAGTTGCAGGACAAACACTGTTAGGAGCGGGCCCCGGCCCAGCTCGACGGATCGGCAGGTCTTACCTTTGCACTATGCGTGCAGCATCCGAAGTATATGCGGCGGACGCAACTCGGGGAATTGTGATCGATATTCGCATAGAGCTAAGCAGCCAAGTCGAGTAAGCTTTGATCTGGGTCGAGTGAGCTTCGACTGTTTGTTCTGGATGACTTAACGTCTTTGATCGTGATTTTATCGGGTGCGCGACAGCGCTCCCGTTGGGAGTAGCCCCCGAGATTGTGCTTAATTGCTTGCAGTTGAGGATAATCTCAAAGTTTTGAATCTTTTGCAGCAGTCAATAAAATTTTGATCCGCTCCTTGTCTATGAAACGGTCGAGTGACCAATTTGTCTCAGTTTGATTGCCACCCTCAAAATCGACGAGGCAGTCGAGTGACCAGCCTTGGCTTAGTTTGATTTTCATCTTCGAAATCGACGAGGCGGTCGAGTGACCGGCTTTGGCTTATTTGTTACGACCTGTGCGGCGCAGCCCCCGAGCATCGGGTGCGGCCAAGGTGAATATGTTATAACCTGCATGGCGCAGCCCCCGAATGTTCAGGTGCGTCAAGCGAATTACGAAGTTTTGACTTTGCACGACGCAGCCCCCGAGCGTTCGGGTGTGTACAATGTTTCTGCATTTTCTTTAACCTGCACGGCGCAGCCCCCGAGTGCACGGGTGCGGTGACGAGGTGTACCCTCATCAAATCCCATGGTTAAGGACTAGGGTTGAGATTATGGGGAGAGAACGTGGTAGTACTGGTAGTTTCGTCGGCTGACAAGCAGAGGCAAAGATTTACCCAGGTTCAGGCCCCTCGGGTGGAGGTAAAGACCCTACTTCCTGCTTGTCTGATATTGATTGTGGATTATGCGATTACAGGGGAGCTCCGGCGAGATGACGATCTCGCAAGAGATTTGGTGGTTCGAGTATGGCTTGGTCCCAGATCGGTACCCCTCCCAGCCTTTAAATAGGCTGGGTCTCGGGAGTTTGTAACCGACCTAGTTTACACGTAAGGAAAGTCTAAACCGACTATGCCTATGTCTAATCTTGGAGGGTACTCCATCTTCTTGGGCCTCTTGTCTTGGGCTTCGAGTAGGCTCTTCGATATTGGGCCTTAGTCGTCACGTGCACCAGGTACCCTCAATAGGGTACCCGATATGTATACCCATGTCAGTAGCCCCCGAGTACTTGTCTGACTCGAAGAATCGGGCATGGACTCTTTCGTAAGTGCACGTCATATGCTTTGTATTTGTGTATATAATTTGGAATTCCTGTATGAATAGCACACGTTTGGCTATGTCGAGTATCTCATCGACTGTGTTTTATGATGATCAAGGGATAATAGCTTAGCAGGCCCAGTACACTCGACGGATCGGGACTGGTTAACTACACATTCGGGTAAAACCTTACTAGCTTTCAATCAAACTCGAGTCCCCGGACTCGAATCTGGAACAAACTGGTCAGATTCGACTAGGCCGCTTGAGGTCTTACTGAGTCGATCTGCAGTATAACTTTGAATTTTACCCAACGCGTCCGTCGGGATTTTTCATCATGTCTGCTGACACGGAAAGTATAAGGATTGACGTTGCTGGAACGGTCCTTAGCCCAGCTCGAAAGTTCGGCGGGTCTTACCTTTGCACTATGCGTGCAGCATCCGAGATATTGCGACGGACGCAACTCGGGAATGTTTCGAGTATGTTTTCTGAACTTTGTTGGACGAGTCGTGTCCTTTGTCGACTGATATTTGCTGTTATGCTATCGGGTGCGCGACAGCGCTCCCGATGGGAGTAGCCCCCGAGATTGTGCTTTATTGCTTTGCAATGGAGGATAATCTCAAAAACCCTTACTCTGCATATGTAATCGAAGAAATTTGTGCCGTAATTCTATCGGGTGCACGACAGTGCTCCCGATGGGAGTAGCCCCCGAGATTATGCTGTATTACTTGTAAATGGAGGATAATCTCAATCATTGTCTTGAGCATCTTCAGTCGAAGAATTTTTTGAATACGCCCCGATGGGAGTAATATGACTTAGTCGAAGGAACGGTCGAGTACCAATTTTGCCTTAAGGTTTTGTCACACCCGAACTAATCAAGGCAATCGAGTGACCAATATGCGTTGGGCATACTCGAACGTATTTTCTGAACAGATGCTTCAATGACGTCAGGGATGACGTTTATTTCGACTGCGATTTCTGACACGCGTGGCGTGCGTTATGCTGCGATTGATGGGACGTGACATATAGGTGGGCCCATTTGTGCAGAGCTGACCGAAGACGGTGCCGTTTGGACTTGATTTGACTATACGGGCCCACTTTTTCCGCAAGCGTGATGATGGCTCCTCTTTTTACGTGCGTAGTGGGCGGAGTGGCCGGCGACGGTTGCCCTCCGCGTTTGCCACGTGTACGGTCAGATTGCGTGCGTAACGCACGATTTGGATCTGAATGGCTGTGATTGCTTTTGACTTGTGGTAAATAGGGGAACGGCGCTGGCATTTGTTTTTTACCTGCCATTTGCTCTGCGCGCCGCCCCTGTTCCATCGTCTTCCTCGCGCTCTGCCTCCATTGCTCCTGCGCTAAAGCTTTGCGCGCTCTCCCACCTGTTCGTTGACAATGAAGAAAGTGGCGGGCAACAAGCGCTCCGCCTCGACTGCTGCCGCCGCGCCCGATGCGGCGGCGATGAAGGGGAAGAAGACTGCGGCTAGCACATCTGCGGCCGCCGTCGACCTCAAGAAGACCAATGGGGATTGGATGAAATCCACCCTGAAGGAGGCGCAGCTGGACAAGCTGCGCGAGGAAGGATTGCTGCCACCTTCCGACCAGCTCTTCGTCCGCGCACCTTCGCCCAAGGAGGTACTTCCCGAGCCTCGCGCTAACGAGCGCGTCTGTTTCGCGGAGTTTTTGCCTAGGGGTTTCTCGCTCCCCCTCCATGATTTTGTGCGAGGTTTGCTTTTTGCCTACGGGGTGCAGATCCATGATCTCACCCCGAACGGTATTCTGCACATTGCGTGTTTCATCACGCTGTGCGAGTGTTTTTTGGGTGTTGCTCCGAGTTGGGCATTATGGAAGTCCATCTTCATGGTCCGGCCAAACAACCGAGGCGGCCGAACCTATCCAGTCGGAGGCCTGCAGATCCAAGTGCGCAGCGACACCCGATACTTCGCCCTGAAGCCAGTCGACTCGGCGCAGGGGTGGAGGAAGAGGTGGTTCTATGTGCGAGTCGACCAGGATGGGGCCCCAGCATTTTCGACTGCTGGTATAGCGCTAGGACAAAGCCTGGGACCATGAGCTTTCGACTGAAGAAGTGGCGGAAGCAGCCCCTGCTGGAGACAATTGGAGGGCTCCTTAACAGCGTCACGGGTGTGCATCTGATTGCCACCTTTGTGAAGATGCGGGTATGGCCGCTCCGCGCTCGTGCCCACCCAATGTGGGAGTACGAAGGTCCCCTCGACTCCACTCGAATGAGCAAGGAGGAGCTGTCTAGGAGTGAACTGGTGGCACATGTGCGGTCCATCACCAGTACAAAACAAAGCGAGCCCTGCAATGTCGACTGCCCAGTCGATCCTTATGGGGCTGAAAAGCCTTTGCCAGAGGTTAGTGAATCTTCGATTTTATGATCTCTTGTCTTGTTATTCTGCTATGCATCTTTGTGACATTCGACTGTTGTATTTTGTGTGCAGGGCCACTCGACTCCTCAACCCTTCCTCCTCTTCCTGAAGATGGCCCAACTCCTGAAACAGAAGTGACAGTAGAAGCGAAGGGAGGATGAATCGCCTCTACCTTCGGCTACCACTTCACCCACAGAAGAGGTTGAAGAGGAAGGGTAGAGGAAGCACAGGGCAAGGAGCCTGCCGCGACTGAGGATGTTAGCGAGGTTCCTGCTCGCAAGCGCCGTCGGGCAGCCCAAGTTATGTCTTCTTCCACGAGCTCACCCGCGAGGGAATCGGATGTGAGGGATGATGGAAACTCAGGTCCGTCTCCTACGACCACAGCTGCTCCCTTGGACGTGAGTCCTTTGAGCTCGGCTCCTCCTCCTCCTCAGTCGGGTGGGCAGCTACCTTTTGGAGGCCCAAACTTTGACGAGCTCGACACTGAGGATGAAGAAGAGCACAGGTTTGCTCTTTTTGTACTAATTTTTTTTATGAGTTGAGTACTGTTTCTTTATGTTGCATGTCTTTCGGTCACTTGCAGTGCTGAGACTGTGCGACCTCCAACTCCTCCAACCGAGAGAGCTCCGACTCCAGAGCAGCCAGAAGCTTCCCCTGTTGCGGCTGAGGTTGTGAGAACAGTAGCCACGGCTACTACCTTTGAAGCCGCCAAGATCGCGAGTTCGTCAACTCCGCAAGTTGGGACTTCTGCTGCCAAGCCTGCGCCTTGGGTTGAACACGTAAGTGTCTTTTGTCGAGTCTTCATTCTAGGATTTATTTGTGTATAACTTATGCTGGTTCCATTGTGCATGCAGCCCTTCTACCTCAACCTGGTTGAATCAGGCAAGGCTTTTGTCCAGGTTGAACAAGAGAGGGACAACCTACGCGCTGCCATGGAGCAACTCAGCCGTAAGTGTGTTTTACTTCTGTATGTCCTTGCTTTGTCGATTGTGAATGACATCTGTCCATCTATCTCAGGTGACAAGGCAACCGCTGAGTCTCGGGTTAAAGAGCTAGAAGAGGCACTCGCCAAGGAGCGCGCGGAGTCGAAGAAGGCCTTGGATGATGCCAAGGACTCCGCCGCTTTGCGCGAGAAGAATTATGCTGAGCGCCTGGCGAGCCTCACCCGAGACGTAGGCGGTGAGTTGAATCTTTCTTTTGGCCTACTTCTTTTTGCCACTGAATAGTATGTAACATTTTCTGCTACTTCTGCTTTTTTGAAGGAGCTGTTGGCGCACCGGCACCTGTAGACCAATCGAGTGTCGATTTGTCCCTTGAAGCCCCCGAATGTTCGGGTGCGTCAAGCGAATTACGAAGTTTTGACTTTGCACGACGCAGCCCCCGAGCGTTCGGGTGTGTACAATGTTTGTGCATTTTCTTTAACCTGCACGGCGCAGCCCCCGAGTGCGCGGGTGCGGCCAAGGCGAATTTGCTATGACCTGTGCGGCGCAACCCCCGAGTGTTCGGGTGCGGCCAAGTCTTGCAGTGTTTAGTCGAAAAAAGTCGACGCGGCAGACCGGAACCGACACGGCGGAGTTGAGCGGTGTAGGGAGTCGACGCGGCGGACCGGAGTCGACGCGGCGGAGTTGTGCGGCGAAGAGGTCGACGCGGCGGACCAGAGTCGACGCGGCGGAGAGGTCGACACGGCGGACTGGAGTCGACGCGGCAGAATTGTGCAGCGAAGAGGTTGGCACGGCGGACCAGAGTCGACGCGGCGGTAATGTGCGGCGAAGAGGTCAACGCGTCGGAGTCGAAAAGCGCCAGCCCGAGCGTTGGATGCAGCCAAAACAGGTTAGAATTGAAGATATAAATATGAAAATGACTTAGCTGTTCATGAGCGACGAAAATCTTGTAGACTGTCGAGGTCGACTCGACAAAGTGGTTGTAGAAGTTTGTCGAGTTATGGACGTCGATGTTGTGGAGTTCGTGGAGTTGTGTCACGGCGTAGTTGTTGAAGATGCTGGAGTCGCCTTATCGTGTGTAGCGACGAATATGTTGTTTGTCGTTGATGATGAAGCGCCAGCCCCCGAGTATCGGAGGTGGAGTCGAGGAAGTCACGGGTGTCGCCTTGTTCTCGAGTCGATGATTTGTTGGGCTGCGTGGTCAGGTGACCGATGATGTTTGCCGTAGTTAATCTGGACGAGGGCGAGGTTGGTGACGAAGCGCCAGCCCCCGAGTGTCGGGTGCGCCGAATTAGTTTTGAGACGCAGCCCCCGAGTATTAGGAGCACCCGGCGTCGGTGTAGAGGTTGATGAGCGGCCGACGAAGATGCGCAGCACCGCCGCCGCACCAAGTCGACGGTCTGTCGGGTACGTGCGGTCGAATCTGATGTCATTTGTTGATGTCGAGTGCCAGCCCCCGAGGGTACGTAGTGCACTTCTAGGGAGCGGGCTTGCTGTGCCGGTATCGTCGACGCCGATCGTCTCCGTGGTGATAAAGTTGTGGGAGTCGAGGTTTGCCCGTAGTAGGGGTGTGGTCGATATCGATGTCGATGCTTTGTTGTTGTAGAGGCTGCCAGTCGCACTTCCGATTTGTCGACTCGCCGGTCCGTCGTGTGCGCACGGCCAAAGCCACTGCGCCGTGTGACGCATGTGTTCAAACTGATTGTCGTTGTTGATGTCGAGGCGCCAGTCCCCAAGGGCTCCCGGGAGTGGTCGTCGATGCGGTTTTGCGGCGTCCGCTGGTGGGTGCACGACATGGCGGCGTGGATGCACGATGCCTGCTGCCTTGCGTGTGTGCATGTAGCTGCTACTTGTGATCGATCATTGAGACTGGTTCCCCTCTCGTACAAGCATGCACATATTTAAGAGATAAGGCTGTTAGCAGAAAATAATGAATATGATTGTTAAACGAATAAGAGAAGGACTGATCAATGAGTGCCGGATGGATGGATGTTTGCTTTTCTTAATCGCCTGGCCCGCGTGCAGCCTTTCGTCGGCTCCTGAATCGTGGGTGCTATGCGTCAAGGGCGATGCCGCCGAAACCATCGCGTCGGCGGTGGAACCGTGACGGTTGATTTGTGAGATGATTCTGCTAAAGTCGACGATCCGGGTAGATGTGATCCGAAGGCGAGGTTGACGTGGATCCCTCGGCCGCACTGATCCAGTACGGAGAGTCGTCACCGTTTGTCGATGTAGATTGGATCGTGCCGGCCGCTGCATGAGATGCTTCTGCCAGATTGGATCGCGGGTGTCGCGCACCAGAAAGCTGCCGCTGCGGCAGTTGAGTAGCGAGCTAGCAGCTCCGATTAGGATCCGAGTCCCGATTCCTGTTGATCTTGGCGAGGCAGTTGCTAGCGCAAGACTTGTGTATGTGTTTTCTCCTTCTTCTATTTCTCGCTGCATCTGTTTGATGGCTATGTCTCCGTGTAAGCTACGGATTTGTCGGGCGAGTAGCGCGTCACGCGTGGGCTGCTGCCGATGATTTTGATATTGATCCGGCGGGCCGGCCGGTACTCAGCATGAGATCGACCACCTGCGCGTGCATGGCGTCACTGGTGTAGATCCATCGGAGTGAGATGCTGCTCGGGGACGAGGATTGGATCGCAGAGGTTGTGTACAGGACGCCGCGGTCACCCGACGAAGTCGCCGGCTGCTTGTTGGTGATGAATTTGATTGCGTCGAAGGCGGGTGATCCGACCAGAGTGATCTGGTCGCCGCTTTGTTTGATGAAGGTTGAATCGTACGTAGCTCTGCGCGCAGAACGTAGCCACCGCCCGACGAAGTCGCCGGCTGCTTGTTGGTGATGAATTTGATCGCGTCGCCTGCGATGTGATGTAGATTGGATCTGCTATGTACAGAACGTCGCCGCTAGATGCGATCTGGTCGCTTTTGTCGATGAAGATGATGGAGCCGCCGAAACCACGATCCAGCACGCGTTCTTCCCACAGACGGCGCCAATTGACGTGGTACGCCCACGGCAATCCCAGGGTCAAGTACCCCAGGTAGATTTTGAGGAAGAAGATGTGCGCGCTGGTAGTATCGGACGACTGACAAGCAAGGATTTACCCAGGTTCGGCCCCTCATTGTAAGGTAAAGACCTACTCCTGCTTGTCTGATTATGATGATATATGGGGTTACATGGTGGCCGTAACGGCGATATGGTGAGACGTGGTCTCATTATGCCTATGCGAGTTGTGGATCTAGTCTCCTCTTTTCTATGGGGGTGCCCTGCCTGCCTTTATAAAGGGAGCCAGGTATGGTTTACAAGAGTCCTAATAGACTACGTCTTGGAGTCCTTTACTTGTGCTTGAAGTAAATACTGGGCCGCCAGGTGAGCCTTCGTCTGGGCTGCACTAGTTATACCAATAATAGGGGACCCGAAGGGTATAACCTTGTCAGTCCCCAACTGCACCCACTCACCTCCCGTGGCTCTCCTCTCTCCATCTCGGTCAGCGGCGGGGACGTCATGTCCCTGTCTTGGCCTGGGTAGCAGAATGACGAGATGGGCTGGTCGCACGGAACAACGCCGGATGGGTTAGTCGTCCTTTCCCTCCTCTCTTCGACACCCTTAAGCTCTTGCTCTCTGATGCTTCTGTGGCGGCCGATGGACACGAGTATACTAGGAAATTAGTGCGGCATGCAATGCAATCACATGAGAGAGCTAGCTAGAATCGATTTTGCAAGCCAGCTAGATAGGAAATTAATGCCGCATATACTGATCTCCTTTTTTGTTTACACAATTGCAGACGGTGCCGCATGGCCGAATTTCTTCTTGAGATGGAGGAAATACTATTTATGATATGTATTTGTTTAATCATAGATAAAACATATATTGGGTAATCTCACCACCTTGTGGCATAGTGGTCATCACAACAATATATCAACTTTTCATCCTGACAACCAAACCGAAAACAGGCTACCATCAACCACATTTAATACTTCAAACCAAAAAGAAAAAATGGCTATCCTAACCAGGTGGTTGGGATGCCCTCATCCCCCAAACCATATCCCCGGAACCAAACACATCATAACTCGCATAGAAAAGAACTCCCGTGTTGTGGCCTCCCTAAGATCACACGATAATGCATGGGTGATGTTCGTTGCATCATAGCACATGACTCAGCCGACTGATTCTGGCCAAAATATTGGTCGCGCTCCGCGCGGGCGCGTCCTTCTGTGCGTGGGGGGGGGGGGGGGGGGGGCAACCGTGGGCTTGGTAGTTACAGAGTAATATTGCACGTTCTTTCCAATCACACACATGTACTCCTTCCGTTTCTAAATATAAGATGTTTTAGGTGCCTCACATGTTATCCGTGTGGTAGAGAGATGGCTGTTGGTAATGGACAAAAAACTCACTTTTGGGGAGATGCTTGGTGTGGTCATACTGCTTTGAAAGTTAAATTTCCTGGTCTCCTAAAAATCTATAATAAAAATAATATCACTATGTCTGAAGCTGCACGGAGGAGATGGCATCTCACTTTCAGAAGATGGCTGCCGGCTCAGTTGCAGACCAACTCAGAGAAATGCAAAACATGCTTTATGGTGTAGCTTTGAACATGGAAAGTGACAAACCAGTGTGGAAATGGACTAAAAATGGCCAATTCGGTGTCAAGTCCCTATATCATTCCTTGAGCAGTGTTGGGATTGATAGATCTTTTAAGCATCTGTGGAAATCAAAAATTCCACTCAAAATCAAGATCTGGCTATGGTTGATCTGGCACAATGCCATTGTAACAAAAGATATCTTGTCAGTGAGAAATTGTGTTGGAAATGTCAAATGTCAGTTGTGTGATGAAGATGAGACCATCCACCACTTGTTTTTCACATGTTCAGCTGCAAAGTTGGTGTGGACCATAATTGCTAAGGCTATTGGTGCTCCAACCCGGCCTGGGACCTTCTCTCAATTATTGGATTGCACAGTTTCTCCTTGTTAGCAGGAACATACAGATAACTTTGGTTGCTGCAGTTTGTTGGGCTATTTGGAAAACTCGCAACAAAGCTTGTTTCGAAGGTGAATTCATCAAAAATCCAAACAAACTAATTTGTTACTTGTCTGTTTTTGTTAAATACTGGGCAGGTTTACACAATTCTGTAGATCAGGCGGCTCTTCGTGCTGGTGTAGACATGCTGCTAAACCTAGCCACGCCACAGAATGTAGCTCGAAGCTACTCTGGCCCAAGGCAATTGGATGGTCCTCGAGAGAGTGGAGATGGAGTTTGATGTTCTTTTCTCTTATCAGGAAAAAAAGTGAAGCTGCTGAAAGGACAAGGATGTCGCCTAGAAGGGGGGGTGAATAGGCGATTTAAACTTTTCCGGTTTAAGCTTGATAATTGCGGAATAAAACTAGGTGTTTAAATTAACAAGCCAACAATCTAAATAAACTAGGCTCACCTATGTGCACCAACAACTTATGCTAAGCAAGACAAGCAACAAGGTGATAGCAATAGAGAATACTTCAAGCACGAAGCCTATCACAATGTAAAGTGCATAAGTAAAAAGCTCGGGTATAGAAATAACCGACGCACGTGGAGACGAGGATGTATTCCCGAGTTCCTCCTTTTTAGGGGAGTACGTCTCGTTGGAGGGGTGTGAGCCAACACAATGGCTCAACAGCCACAAAGGATTCACCTTTTTCCCGATGAACCGCACCACAAAGGTTTGGTCACTAGTAGGAAATAGCCTTCTGTGGATCCACATTTTGTGGCGCACAATTGAGCCGTGCGCCACAAAAAAAGATTATGTGGCGCACCTACGCTGGTGCGCCACAGAAAGTTTCACATTCTGCGGCGCATGGGACTTTCTGTGACGCACGCAGCATGGTGCGCCACAGAAATAAGGTGGGGCCCACCACCAATGTTTGGATTGCATCCTCTGGTGACTTTTCTGTGGCGCATGGGCGATGCGCCACATAATTTGACCATTCTGTGGCGCATGGGTTGGGATGCGCCACAGAAAGACAAATTCTGTCGCGCATGAGGCCATGCGCCACAGAAATCAGAACTTATGTGCCGCACCAGACCCCATGCGCCACAATTTTTTTCAAATCGGATCCCACCCCCTCCCCCGGTGGATCGCCTTTTCAGTTTTGCAAAAACTCAAAGAAAATGATAAAACTTTCAAAAAATAAAATCCTTCGAGATGTAGTTAGGTTTTAGTGTCCAGTTGGTATAGAAATTTTGAAATATGAATCCCTCCCCCCGTGGATCGCCTTTTCAGTTTTGCAAAAACTCAAAGAAAATGATAAAACTTTCAAAAAATAAAATCCTTCGAGATGTAGTTAGGTTTTAGTGTCCAGTTGGTATAGAAATTTTGAAATATGAATTTTGACCTTTTTTGCAAAACCAGAAAAAAATGTAAAACGGGCATAACTTTGCATACGACGTCGAAAAAATACGTTTAATATATCAAAAAAATCTAGAGAAAAATATGGACCCAATTTCACTCGGGTTTACCCGGTGAACTTTTCTCAGATCCTCCAAATTCCAAATGGATAAAATTTATTTCAAAAAGAAGATTTTTTCTACAAAATAAAAAAAAATCAATTGTTTTTCAATTTTTTTGGATTTTTTGAAGTTTTTGAATTTTTTGAATTTTTTTATTTTTGATTTTTTTTGGATTTTTTGAACTTCCTTCTGAAGTTTTTGATTGTTTTTTAATTTTAAAAACACATATATACACATACCACACATAAACTACACATACATA